>KK114362.1:428280-445071 GCA_000611955.2 Stegodyphus mimosarum | reverse complement strand
CTGCTGCTGATTTTGTTCGCAGGAACTCTTTTTCTTTTGCTGCCTTTCAAACCGCCTTTGTTTTTACTCTGGTGGTCGCGGTATCTCAGGGATACTTGACCTTTGTCTTGAAACTTTGGCATATTCCTTCTTATTTTCTTCTGCCTTCCGTCTCCTCTGTAGCTTTCCGTTTTAGCAAATCATTCAGCCTAGGCCTTTTTGTCTTTTTTTCATTCCTGGAATCCTTTCTTTTACTCTGCAGTTCTTCTTGCGACTTAAATATCATTGCTGAATCAAAAGAACTTCCAAGTAGGCCTGCACTGCTAATGATAGGGAAACTCTCTTATACAGCTCTTCTGACTGGCATGTCAGCCTGCTCATAGTATTTGTTTACTTGATCCACGTTCACTCTTATCGATTTACCATTTTTTCCTATTAAATACACCACTGTTTCTTTGATTCTCTCTATCCAAAAAGGGCCTCAAATTTATTATCGAATTTTACCCTTTTCCTTCTGGTGCACTAGAAAGTCAATGAATAATTTTCAAAACCTTATCTACTACCTTAAAATCTATCTGATGCATTTTCTTACCACAGAAAAGTTTTGGTTTTTTCGTGCCGTATATGAATTGCCCGTTACCTCATCGACCAATTGAAGAATGTCTGCGATCTTAAATTCTTCCTACCTTTTTTCAACAAGAAAAGGTTGATCAAAAAGCGTAATCAGCTTCCTTCCAAGAAATAACTCTGCGGGTGTTTTACCAAAGATATCATGTTTAACGGATCTCAGGGCATAGGCAAGATCATCAACACAGATATCCTAGCATTGGTAGTGATTTAGTACGTAACTGCGGATGGATAATTTAAACTGCACTTCTATATATCTGCTCTGCCACATCTGACTGTTGTTGACAAGAGCCAATTTTGAAACACTTAATATCAAGAATCGTGCACATTTCCACAAAATTTGGCTTCTGAATTGCGGAACATTATCTGAAATTCTCTTAATTGGAGCTTGATATTTCAGTATAAATTTATTTAGAAACGAATCTGCAACAATTTTTGGGATGTCATTCTGAGGGGAATTATGTCTACCTACTACGAAAAATCATCAACAGTCACGTGCAAATATATGTTCCTATTTTTTCACTACGCGGTTAAGGTTCTAACATACCAATTTCTAGGGTTTCTGTAGGAAATATGGCTTTTATGCTTTTAGATACCAGGCCGAATTAGAATTCATAACGATAACTAATTAGCAAATGGTACAGGACTTGACGTATTCAATTATAAATATTTGTAGCTGTGGAAAATAAAAAGCTTCCCATACCCTCTGAGCTGTTTTCCTTATCTTGAGATGGCCAAAATTTCGCACGTCATGTAATTCCTGAAAAACACATTAACTTGTTGAGATAACCGATTGCTCATTGTCATTGAGATAACCGATTGTCATTGCTCTTTTTTGTTTCCTTCGAATAAAATAGGAGGTTGTCAATGCTTTCAAGTGTAGGGTCGTATTGCTGTAGTATAAATCAATATCTTTACGACCCTATTATACTGATAAAAGAGTTATCGCTCCAGTCTGAATTAAGATGGCTAAGTATTTCGGATGTTAAAATAGCCCTTTATTTAACCTTTTAAATTTAACAGAAGGCACCACTTGGACTTACAAAACAAAACTACGCCACTTGCGAGTACTTAAAACAAAATTAACTCAAAATCAAATTTGGTAGCGTAACCTAGAAGTATATAAAATGATCTACTTTAATTGGGTCAAACATTTAACTACATGTTTTTAACGTCGATTAACAAAATTGCTAATCGTTGGTAGAGTTTGTGACGTAACTACAAGCGAGACTACCAAAGGCTTTGACTTTAAAATATTCAAACCTCCGCTTAAATAGTTACTCAACTAATTTCATTCTGGTGATGGCTACGGAAAGGTTCAGATCACAGTAATTTATTAATTAGCATAAAGTTCCTTACTTGCTGTGGTGGTCAGCCGCACTGAGTATTAGGAAAATCATCCGGAGAACCACCACATAGTCTTTCAAACAGGTAAGTAAATTTTAGACCTAGAACTCTAATTGGCGGGGAGAAGGCCACAGCTAAGAAATGTATCCATAGCTATCTCTCCATAGCTAAGAAATGTATGGGCTGTTACATGATAGAGATGTTGAAGGAACGCCGAAAAGCTGGTCTTGTTGAAGCAAAGAACACTAGCTTTGAGCAAGCCTCAAGTTTGGATCCTCAAGGTTACTGAGTGAGCTGTCACAGACTGCTAGCTTCTACTGTACCTAATTGTTACTTTACGTCCATTGGAGTCTGGGGTTGAAATCTAACGATGTCTTCATTACAGGCCTGCAACTATGTAAATGGAATGCAAATTTCTGAAAGCAAAGCGATTTGAAACACACTTTGTTCCATAAAACAAAGTTTTTGCTTAATTGCATTGTCTTAAGCAAACTCTGTACGCAAATACACAATATGATCCAAACGTAATAGGAAAGTAAAAATTTAATAATTCCGTTAAGTGAAAAAAACAGAATGATGGCTGGGTTCACAAAATGCACAGAAAGAATGTGAATTTGTTTTAATAATGAAATCTTTTATTTCCGGAATAAGTTCTTTTTTGACTTTACATGCTGAACTTCATATATTTGCTGTCATCAGTTGTACTTGCGTCAGAAGTAGTATAGCGGATCAGCACAATTCGTAACCTAGCTAAGATTACAAATATTTAGTATGTCAATCAGTATTAACGAGAATGGACACAGACGTGACACAACACTCTGTGCAGCATCGAAGACGTTTGATGCTACAATGACAAATAATTTCTTTCAATATTTGCAACGATGGCAGACTACTTACAGATAAATGTAACTTCAAGTAACCTCCAAACCAAAAGTAACAAAGTGCTTGAAATCATGCAAGAAAGTCAGACTAGGAACTTATGCCTCTCGTGCAAGGAAACAAAATGACGCGGTATCCTAAATTCGCTACATAGAGCTTGACTGCGATAGAAATATTTCGAAATGTGAACTTCCTCAAGGAAAAAGAAGTTTTTAATGAACGACGTAGTGAATCTGCATCACACTATCACCTTTGTCTAACATAAAGGGGTCCGAATAACGGTAATTACGTGCACTTACACTTCCACTAACGTCTTTGCTCCTGGCTTCCGAAGAATGAAGTTCCCTCGTGGATCCGTTCTCTCGCGGATTCGTGAAGCGCTGAACTTCACTATGTGCCCGAATGTGTTTTGAAAAAGAAAAATAAATCCTGTCTGGAAAAATATATCCCATAATATATACTTCCTATTAATAATTACTATAATATTTCTATAATATTGTTGCGTGCGTACTGGTTCGTAATAGATTGAATGCATAAGTCTGGTGAAAAGTTAATAAAATTTATTTTTATCACAAGAAATAAAACAAAATGCTGAATTAGTCTCTCACAGATATTCGTACAATATCGCAATATCACACAGTAGTTATATTTTCAACTACTAAAACGTTAAATAGAACGCAATTCAAAGCGCAGAGAAAGTTAATCCGATCTCAAAATTGCAGCAGCAAAGTAACAACAACAGTTGACTTAAAACAACTGAACTGAGATATTTTTCTTTGGCTTTTTAAAGCTTTTTAATCATGCACGAGAACATTCTAGTAATTTTTTCTCAAGGTTTCTGGAAAGCAAAAGTATACAATTTATTAAATGCTAAATGCTCTCGCTCTTGTATTTTTACTTTTCCGATTTATCTTTCGCTTAAAATTCATCACACGCTGCATTGCACGGGAAAATAAAACAATTTTAATTAGAATTCTAACAAAAATAGCTAACTAAATACAAAATCTTAACAATATTGAATATCTGTATTTCTGCGTACAAAATTTAATTGATATTTTTTATTACATAAACATAAAAATCCTATATTTGCCATTAAATATGAAGTACTGTATTTAATAGAAAGAATTTACTTACACGCAGTAATTAGTTCTGTACAATAATGATAAGAAAATTAATAGAATTTAAATGGCAATGTGTGTATTATTTATATATATAAGGTTATTGCCTTATTTATATATAAAAGGTTTAGCCACTTGCACTGTGCGAAGCATTTCTAAGCTTCGAATGCGCATGATAAAAATTGCGCCTTATACATTCGTAGAATAAATTAGTAAATTATTCTCATAAAAGAAATTTAATATTCAAAATATTTCATTCAATTAAGTTTCATGGCATTCTAACATCATTCATGCACATTTCAAATTTCAAATTAAGAAATCTGTTTCAGCGTATTTGACACGTTGGGAATCAAGAAAATAAGTGAAAATAACGCCTTTTCAATCCATAGGACATTTGATAACAACTCCCTATTGCTTTCCTTCAGCTAAAAAGTTTAATTTAAAAGGTCTCAATCAATGGCCGAGTGGTTAAGACTGCTGAACACTTGCTATTCTGCCTGAATTCTATCCTGAGTGAAAGGGTTGGCTGGATAGGATGATTTCGCCGTTTTCTCCATGTGTAACTTGAATTCTAGCCAGTTTCCTTTAGAGAGTCCTCCAAGGCATTTTCTTCGCCTAAGCAGATAACAACTGTTGCTTTGCCATATTCAAGGTGACCTAACCTAACCAAATTCTCAAATTTATGACCTCTCCCCAAACCGGTTGGTTTTACTTACCGTACCTGCTGGATTCTTTAAGGACACATCCTTAGGATGATCGAGAGTGATCAGCATACAGTAGCGAACGAAATGCCACTTCTCCGAGTGAGCGGCACTCAGCAGTGAAAAATATATAATCATTTTGGCAATAAAACCTTTCGCTTTTAAACAACCTTTGTCTTGTAGACACATTAGGTTATTTTGAAGGAGAAATTATGAAAGATGAGCAATGCCTTCGCCGGGACTCGAGTCTCTCGAATAAGCGCCGAGTGTGCTGACCATTACACCACGAAGGCATGCTAAGAAGGCGGGAGAAACATCTTATATACTCTCCCTTTTTAAAGGGCGAATGGGGATTAGGGGACCCAGTCGTCAAATCCTAGTGGTGGAGAATCATCATCCACCACCTCTTTTTAGTTCGAGCGCCAATGTAGAGACATCAGGTTATTTTGAAGCAGAAATCATGAAAAATGAGAAGTACTCTAGCCGGGACTCGAACCTCTGACTTCTCGAATACGCGCCGAGTGTGCTGACCATTACACTACGAAGACATACTAAGAAGACGGTAGAAATACCTTATAGACTTTCTGTGTCTTTCTACACTCACGTTTGTGAAAATTGCAACACCATGAAGGACTTACGCGAGTGAGCTGAAATTTTCAGGAAATGCAAAGTAGCGCATGATATGCAAATGATTAGAATTGCAAATCCGTAGCGCATGCGTATGCTGAGCAGCGCCCTCTGAACGGCTGATGGATCCGAATAAATAGACGGCTGTAGCGAGGCGTGTATGGTTATCGGTGGTTATCTGCTAGTGGTAAACGTTAACTCAATCTGTACTTATGCCTCGTCGACGAAAGAGAGCGAGATTTGAACAACTTACAGAGTTTGAACGAGGGAGAATCATCGGCCTTCGTGAAGCTGGATTGTCGTATCGTGCAGTAGCCTCTCGTGTGCAGCGTAACAGCAGCACAGTGATGCGCGTTTGGAAGCAGTGGACGGACGAGTGTCGGACAACTCGGAAATCCGGGAGTGGACCCCGAAATGTGACGTCAGCTCGCGATGATAGACACCTGGTCCGCATGGCGCGGACGGACCGTACAGCTTCCTCTAGACAATTGGCAGCACTGTGGTCAATAGCTACAGGTGTTTCATTGTGTGCTTCATCAATTCGTAGACGTCTGCTGCAGTGTGGACTGCGCGCACGGACTCCTTTATACAGGATCCCCCTAACGCACGACCATCGCCGCCTGCGGCTACAATGGGCCAATCAGCATAGAGACTGGCGTGCTGATTGGCAGCATGTCGTGTTTTCTGACGAATCCCGCTTTAATTTGTGGTACCATGATGGCCGCATTCGTGTCAGACGCTATGCCGGTGAACGCCACCTTCCGGAGTGCATTATCGAACGCCACAGTGGACGAACACCCGGAGTTATGGTCTGGGGCGCCATAGCATATCATAGACGATCTCAATTGCTACGAATTGTGGGCAATCTGAACAGCAACCGGTATATCCGTGAAGTTCTACAGCCCGAAGCTGTTCCCTTCCTTCAAAGCTTGCCAGGCGCTGTATTTCAACAGGACAATGCCCGCCCTCATACTGCTCGGATTGTTAAATCCTTCTTTGCAGCGCAGCAGGTACAGCTTCTTCCTTGGCCTGCGTGTTCCCCGGATATGTCGCCAATTGAACATGTGTGGGATGTCATTGGTCGGCGTCTTGCTCGTGATCCTCGTCCTGTTGCGTCTGCAGACGAACTTTGGGTACGCGTACAAACGATATGGAATGCTCTTCCTCAGTCAGACATTCAAACTTTGTTTGACTCCATGCCACGTCGTGTAGCAGCACTTATTGCGGCGCGTGGTGGCCACACAAAATACTGATTCTGATCTCTTGTTCTTGTTTGTTTGCTTTGAACATTTAATCATTTATTTGTACCACTACCACTCAACTGTGTATTAAATTGCATTCAATTATGACGATTCCTTCTTGGTGTTGCAATTTTCACAAACGTGAGTGTATGAAACTCTCAGCGTGTCACGATCTATATTTTTCAAGCTATTGAATTTTTTTGTTTATCTGTTAATTTTATATCTCCTGATTTATATATAATAAACAGTAAATTGCTATTAATGCTACGGTAAATTGCTATTTTAAATTAATAAATAAATTAATTAATATTTGAAAGGTCAACAATGATACATTCTGAAGAGTGCAAAATTTAATATATTAAAATGAAATAAAAAATCAATTAAAAAATTCAATAAATTTTTTGAAAACTAAATGATAATAGAAAAAGAAATTAAAAATCATCATTCAAACAGTTATAATTTAATGTTCATGCGTAATCGCGAATTGGAAAACTAAATACCGTAAAAACCGATCACGCGGCTCATTTTATTGCATTTTATTACATGTATGTAGAGAGAAATCGAACCTGCTGTTTAATAATGTAGGTTTGTCCTTGCCTGTATTTCATTAAAGTTTAATTCGGAATTTCAAAACTATAATTGCGTAACTATGCACATTGTCTATTCATTAGATTCCGCAGCGTTTTATCACTAGATGCATAATGTTTTATTGCAGAAATACAGGTATGTCTTACCTGAGACACTTTACATCGCCAATTTGAACAGCTGGGTACAGGAATATATTTCTATCTAGTTTTATTGTCGGTACATGGTTTTTCTGATTAAAACACCACTCTTCGGCCGAAGAAGGTTAAAAGAAATTTTCTCAGGAAAAAAGAAAAACATAAGAATTGTTTTCTTTGGTGAAAAAATCAGAGAATAAGTGAAGAAAAAGTGCAGGAACTTTCCAAGGTTACTCAGTGAAGTATGGGGGTCTGATGCTTTTATAATGCATTTAGAGTTGTATCGGTGGAACGGCGGCAAACGACAACACAGCTGCGACTTTCTTGCCGTCTCTTCATCACTTTATACAGAGGCGGGGGTTATCATACAAAAGATTTTATCGCCTGTTTGGGGAATAGAGCAATCATTAAAATTAAATTATCTTAAACCATGCAACAAAGAATTAATCAGTTTTTTGCAGAAAGGTTTATGTAACAATCTTACATAATTCCATCTTAAATACATGTTTGTTATATCTTATTAACAACATTATTAGCCCAAAGGGGTTAGCCCAAAAGGGCTATTAACTTCGTTTTGGCATTTTACGTCGAAAACTTTAAAAGTCTGAAAGTCACTTTTCAAATTATTCCACCAAATATTATCGTTCTGTATCATATTTAAAGGAATTAATAATGAAGAATTTGCATAAATGCGTGTATGTTTCTCGCATTGTGATAAAACAGTGGTACGTAGAGCCATCCAATTTTGAATTACGTACGTCTTCACCCGAATATGGGCACCTGGAAGCCAAAATTTGGAATTTGGAATTTGATTTATTACCTATTTCATATTTTGTAAAGTATTTCTGAGTTTTTGATTAAGAAACTCAACAATTTCAAGACGATCAATGGCAACACTGTGCGGGGAAAAAGCATTTTATCTCCAGGGCGCGAGACTGTGCATCAGATATTCTAAAGATATGCTCTTTTTAAATTAATTTGTGATATAGCTGTTGAATTAAATTTTATGGTTTAAGCGCGAAGAACATGTTATTTAATTAATAAAGGTAACATACAAAACGTTAAAGAAACGACCTTTTGGGCGTAATATAAAATCTGAAATCTTTCAGATTTTTATTATTATTATAAGCAGTATGCAAAATAAGTATTACCAATGGAAATGTTCTCTAAGTATGTCTCTTTAATGTTCTTGATCCATTTAATTAATTAACCTAAGGGATTATTTTCTTATACTTAGAAAGCGTTTACTGCATCAAAATGAGCTGTTAACAAATGCATGTTTCTGAAAAAATTGATAGGTTAAATTGATAGGTTTGGTTATTTAGTCCAGCACTTTTATTATTCACGACATAAAACTGTAGATGGATTCTCTATATAGAGTTGTTAAATATACTATTTCTATTGAACTATGTGATAAATTATGTTTCTTCTCTTAGTTCTTTAATTATCATATACAGTTTAAACAAAAGGGTTTTGTTAAAACACTTTTAGCTTAAAGCGGCATTAGGCCAGAAGAAATATTGGTCTCGGAACTGCTTCGAATCACTATAAACACTCTATCACTTTTCAAATTGTTGCCACCAAATATTATTGTCCTGTATTATATTTAAAGAACGTAAATAATGAAGAATCTATATGAATGTATACATGTTTCTCACATTGTGAAAAAACAACAATAACTAGAGCCATCAAATTATAAAAAGCGTAGTCCTTCCCTCCGAATTTTAGTACTTGGAAGCCCGAATCTTGAATTTCGAATTTGTTTTACTATCTATTTTATACTTTTTAAACTTTAAACAAAATTTTTATTAAAAATCTCAACAATTTCAAAGCGAGTAGTTGATGCACTGTAAATTTCTAAAGAGTGTAATAAAGGGTACTTTTAACCCTTCTTGTATGCAGTTACTGCGCTTCCAGGTTTCACACAGCAGATAAGCAAGTAGACTCCACAACTTAAACAGAAGAAAGGCAGGCTATTGTAAAATTTGTAAACAGGCAAAAAAAAAACTTAGGTTGCGGAGGTTTTGAATAAAATCTCATTGATTTCCAAGGCGGTCAGATATATAGCTACGTCTTCTTCAGAAAACAAAAACAAGAAGGAACACAAAATTGCAAAGCTTAGAGAAGTAAAGGAATATGAAGGTCAAAGAACAAAGAATCTGAAGAAAAGAAATGAAGAAAACAAACGGTAAACTGGAATTTGTGGTCGGATTTTATGTTCCACATTAACGATAACCTTAAACCTATGGCTATGTTTCCCATAACATTCCAAATTTTGGTGAGGTTTCTTCTGCATTTTCCTTTTTATGACACAGCGTACCAACAACCGAAAGGCAAAATCACTTAATACTGGTAGCAAGACATAGATTCAAATCTCAGGGAAGAATCTGTGTTTAAGACGTTTTGAGGGTTTTTCTATACGTAAGTTAAATACGCTGAATTTTTCCATTAAATGTCTCTCAAGAAGTTATCCCTTCCATTAGGCAGAGAACTTTAGAGTGCTCTAAATATTACAATCAAATGTAATCAATTTTATAAGCAGACTTTTCTTTCTTTGAAGGAAACTGATGTTGGAGTTATTTGTGATGGTTAGAAAATGGGAAGGTTTTTTTTTTGCTACTGGGAATTGAAAGAGATAGTATGAAAGGGCTCCTAATTTAGTGCAGATGTAGGTATCTGTTGATGAAATTGCGTAGTTATTTATGATGGTAACGAAGAATGAAGTCCATTGCTATTGGTCATTTAAAGTGGTAATGCTAACTTTCTCACAATTCATCGCATATGCCAGTGACTACTTGTGAAATATTTCTGGAGAAAGGAAGGCAAGGAATGATCCATGACCTGAAAGAATCCAGCTTATTCCTGAGGTAGTTATTAATCTACCAGTCAACAATCAGATGTAAGTACTAGCGATGATATGACAGCAGCAGAACTCAACAAGATGTAAGTAGTAGCGATTGCTGGAACAAATTTAAGGACTAGAAATCTCAACCATCTTTCCTTGGGGAGGAAGTTCTATATCTTGGAGCTCTTTGTGATGGGTAGGCGAGGTCTTTTGCTGTTGGACATTTGAAGAGTTAATATGAGCCACCTTCCTGATTCACAGCAGATACGGGTATATTGATTAAATGCTTCTGTTATAAAAGTAGGCAGTCAGTGGATCTTCGCTTCTAAGAATCCAGTTTATTTAAAACGTAGGTATTAGTGACTTGTTTATACCAAGGTTTAAGTATTAGCGATTGATCAGGCTATCGAACTATAACAAGATATTAGTATTAGCAATTATCTATCGTATTGTATGAAATGGAAATCTCAAGATTTCTCGTAATGTGAGAAAATCTTTGCACCCTGGGTTTACTTGTGTTGGGTAGTATATGCAAACAGGCGTTTTTTTGTTATTGGGAATTTGAAGAGATAGTATCAACCTTCTTCTATTTCACTTAAGTTGCAGGCATCCGTTGATGAAATTCTAATTCAAAAATAGACAGGGAACAGCCATTGGTTTGTACGAATACAGTTTATTTAGGACTTAGCGATTAATTTACTTGTCTAAAGCGAGACGCAAATATTAGCGATTGCTCCGACAGTTGAACTACACAGAGGCATCAATATCAGCGATTGTTCTGACAATATTCAAGAAGTAGAAATCTAAAAATTCACTTTGGCGCCATATCGGCGATAATTTTAGGAAGCTATTAAGACATCTTTTTTAAGTTTAAGGCAACCCAGTTCTGTCTGTGGTCACCAAACGGAGACCTCCATAAACAGGGAACTGAGTATAAGGTAGGGGGAACGAAGTCTTAGAATTTAGATCTCGTAAAGAAATATGGACCTGAGACCTAAAGAAAGGCCATAAAAAATGGGGATGGGGACCATCCGAAAAAATAAAATTAAAAAAAAGGAAGTTGTAAACGGGAAAAAAAGGCCTTAGGCGTGAATTCACACGTATATATAAAATAAATCCAACCGTTTGTTCTTCTCCCCCCTTTTTTGTTTCGTTTTCGCCAATTTTCTTTTTTTTTTCCCCTCTCTATTCTTTTTTTATGTTGTAAGAGCTTTGTTTTGGTTTTGATACTTTTTACTTCACTCAGTGAATGGTAGTGATTATTTCTTTTCTGCAGCTTAAGTGGTCTGAAATTAGCTTATAGGCACTTTTCGTCTTCCTTTTTTTAGTTTTCTTTTATATGCTTTCTCTCTACAACCCTCAAGGGGATTTCATCTGGTCGACTAAGCACAAAATTCGCTTTATTTGATTTCAGAATGATAAAAATTATTTTGGGAACCAAAATGTATCTGTAATATATTTTTTGCAACATAAACGAACGTTTTCGGGCAATAATCATTCTGCTGCGTTTCACCAGAAGATTAATGAATGATGTGCATTTTAGCATAATTTCTTAATGACAGGCCTCTCATGAAATTTAAAACTTTAATGGCTATATATACAGAAAACAGAAAAGTAAAGTATAAACCAATTAAAGAACACTTTTCAAGGCTGTCATTTTCAGTATCGCAATAAGTGATTTAATATGACGAACGGTATTTGAACAGTTGAAAGTATTTCGTTGATACAGAAAATAAGATTTAAAAACGTTACTCTTCTTTTCACTTTTCGTCCAACACAAGAATATTTATGCCAAGATGAAAAGTATAATTGCTATAAATTGCGCTGCAGTTCAAGCAGAAAGATGTTTTCGTGAATGAATTATAGAGAATTTGATTGGAAAATCAGCAGATAATAGTTTATACTTATTTATTTATTTTTTTCCTCTAAAAAAGTATTCATAAGTGCCTGCCGACATTTGAAAAGACTTCTTGATCATAATTAATATCCCGTTTCGCTTAAAAACATCTTTACTTCATTGAAGTATGTCTAATTTTATAAACAGCATGAAATTAAAATACATTGTTATACATTATAATCTGTCTCAAATCTCAAATAAGTATATTAGGTTTGTGGAGATTCAGTTATTTTGACTAATAGTTAATTTTTAGTTAAAGCAACTTCCCTTTCATATTCCTTTTCACAAACACTTTTCTGCCAGAATGTTAATCAGTTAGCCTGCGGTTATTCAGATTAAGGAAGAAAAAAGTGAAATTTAAGGGAAGGTAGCGAAAGCTAATTTTAGAGCGTGTTAATCCTGCTTGAAGGCCATGTTGTTACTATATAACTTGAAGCTATATGCTTGAAGGCCAGGTTGTTACTTTGATTTTGTGGGTTGAGTGCTTCTAGCCATTAGGCTTGTTCCGCCGGCTTCTGCGACTCAGGAGCCTTCCCAAGTCTAAAGCAGTCTTATTATGAACGAAAGACCTCTATTGAGTGCCCGAAACATCTGCAAATTTTTGCATTTTAAATAAAATCAGTTTCTAGAGATCAATCATTTATACTTTTTGCGACATTCGTTATATGGCTTAATAACAAATATTAGGTCCTCTACATTTTAATAGAATAGAATTAAAAAGAAAGAATTAAAATAGAATTAAAAAGTTTTCTTCCCAGAAAATTATTATTTCAAGAACTGATAATTTTATTCTTAGCCCAATCCTTCTTTTGCGTTCATTATCTTCTTTCTCTTGTACTGTTTTCTTCCTATACCCTATGATCTCTTTTTTAATTATTTTTCTAATCTAATAAAAATGTTATAGTGAATTATCACATTCTCTGAAGCTGTGGTCTCTCGTAGTGTAAGTGGTAACACATCCTTCCAGCAGTCAGAGGAACACTTGTTTAAAGCCTGTATGTTTGCATTTTAGTGTTTTCAGCTCCAGGGAAAAAACTTTTGGGTCTAGAATAGAACAAACAAACAAAACGTAATCGACGATAATTCGAACAAATGTAATGGAACAAACGAAATGTGATGGAATCGTCCATTACAATTTGTTCGTCCAGTACATTGCCAAATTCTCGAACCAAATTTAATGAAAGATAATTCGTCCCCAGTTGGATTTGGTTGACTGTGTCTCAAGTGGAGGAGAATATAAAGAATTACTGCATTGTCCTTCTCGGTGCTGTTTAGGTGTAAGTAGCAACACGTCCAGCTAGCAGTCAGAAGACCTGTGATTGGAATCTTGTTTGGTATTCCGAAGAAACTGTAATATTTCTCCAAAGTAACTTGACATTATTTCCCAGCTTTTCTGTGCTATGTTGAAATATTTCTTTTGAAGTAGAAAATTCAACATTTCATGTCATTTTTACCAGCAGAATACTACCAGTTTCTTGATTTGTTGGAAAACAAGTACATGAGCATTTTTTTCAGCTTCAGCTTCATCTGGAGATTGCACTGGTAATATTAATTTAATCCCTAGCTATTGAGGAGATGTTAGTAGTTTCTCAGCTATTGTTATTGTTCCGAATCTAACGGTTCCTAATTCTAAAGTCTAACTAGTAAAGAGAAGAAGTTCTTAGAAATTTAATTAAAAACATATTTTTATAGCCAAATCATTCTTTCTCGAACATTAAATTCTGCAGTCAAATATTTTTAGTGTAGAGTTTACTTAAAGTGATGCTACAACATTTTAAAATTCTTATAGCTCTCCTTAATGAAGTTAATTTAAAGATTAATTTTTACAAGTTAACAAATATTTGCAATTCAAACGCCATGTAAGTGAAGATTATATGTTAATAAAATATATAAATTAACTCATTTATTAAAACTTAATTTTTATACGTCGTTGTTAAACATTTAAACTTTGAGAATAGTAATGCATACTGCTGTTAACGAAATTTCATTCTCAAAAAAATTTATTTTTTATTTAAATCGTCTGTATAATTGCTGAAATTTATATCGTTTTATTATATGCATTTAAATAATGCCAGATTTCATTAACATTTAAAAAATAATCCAAATAGAATTAAATGATTTAGATAGTTTTATGCTCCTTCAAGCATTAAATTAAAAAGCAATTTATGTTTTTTTTACTTAGTGAGGATTAAATTTCATTTAATAAATAGTAAATATATTAAACTGGCTTTTTATGCTTCACTTACTAGAAGGTTTTTGAGGAATTAATTGTTCTCTACCGCTTTCTAGCATTTATATTATTGTAACTGGGAAAATTGTTGTTTAATTACATCAAACACTCATGAATGCTTTTTAACTCCGGTCCTCGGAAAAAAAAGTGCTTTTAAAACACGTTTTCGAAAGTAAATTTGCAAAATGTTAATTGTATGTCCAGTTGCTTGTATTAAAAAAAGTGTTGATGATAGAAAAGAAAAAACAATCAAAACGGATGTTAAATTAAAGTACTTGATACATTTTTTAAATGAAATGAATTGTTTTAGCAACATACTTATTTTGATTAAAATAACTTCTGTATTTATAACATATTTTACTTTCTCATCATACACATTTGCACGAAAACTATTACATAATTACTTCTGTAATAGTTCAGTCTGTTTCCACACAGCTGGGGAAAGTCCTGGAAAATCGAAAAAAAAGGTAAGTGGATGAAGAAAAAGTCAAGAAAAATGTAAATATTTTCCAGAAAAGCTGAAGGAAAATCAGAACGTTTTTGAAATGTCAAAAATGATTTTAAAAAAGGAAAGTACAGATCATTCTCATAAAAAATTAGTATTTTCTGTAATATACAGAAAAAACAGTTCCTGTAAGAAACAAGCAAAAGAAGAAAATATCGATATTATAAATTATTACTTTATCTAATAAGCTATACTGTTTTTTTCCCCATAGAAAATATTAGTTTACCCATCCTGTGATGCTATGTGAGAGCAAAGCCTGACATTCCTGGCACCCTTTACTTCGTTCTTAAATCTTTTCATGGGCTGCGCCAGAGTAAAACAGGAACAACCTATCCTGTAACAAATTTTATTTTATCAAAGCATAGCTTTTATTTCTAACTTCACTCCTGGCTTTACAAATTAACTGTCGTTTTAATTCCCCTTTACAAGCGTAAGGCCTTTAAAAAATAAAAAAAATACTGTCATGCGATTACAGAGTAACTGTAAACTAAAACAGATAACAACACTGATCGAATTCCTTTCTGAAGCCACTTTTGTTTTATATTGAAATATTGAAGGAATATTATTTATTATGATTGATGTATTATCTTAAGTTTTATCTGTAGAATGAACAGTTTTTCTAGAGTTTGATATTAGAAAAAAAAAGAATTTGCATTTTTGGTTCGATGCATTGGTTAGGTGGTTTCGATGCATTACAAACTTGGAGTCGGAGTAAGAGAACTCATAGGAGTCAGAATTGCTTATCAATGCAGGGTCGGAAATGCTTTCTTTTCTCGTTAGAGTGCGTTCGTTCGAATGTTCTTTCACAGAAATTTCATTTCTTACATGGACACTGTAGTAGTAATTTGATTGGTTTATTTAGTTACGCAAATCATTCGAGGGCTATCTGTCTAAGGGGAAGGATGCCTTCGTGGAGAGTTTTCTGAGGGAAACGGGCTCGTATAGAAGTTACACATGGGGAAAACCAGCCGCTTGGCCACCTTTGGACCGCTGAAAAGTAGTAGGTTGGGTGATTATGTGAACATAGCATTAGCGGATCTACATCTAGTTTACGGGAGCAGCAACCAACAATGGATTGCTTGTGAGCCTGATGCTTTGATGCTCAGTCACTAGAGCTCTCGCTCACTGTTGCGCAGTATCATCTAATGAAATCCAAGACATGCCTAAAATCTTTAATCGCTAAGCACGCGTTCAGTACATTTCAGAAAGAGCCAGCGGAGACGTGTGAAGCCTATATTAGAGCTCGTGAAGGACACTTCGACCAACTTTTCTAACTTTGTAACGTAACTACTGTTACGTTATAAATGCACATATTTATTAAAATGCGTATACACTTACGTAGTTTTTCTTATTTCTGTACCCATTACCGCATACACATGTCATTTATACACTATATTATATGACTTGAGTCGACTTGGTACATCCTACTACCTGAAGCCAAAGAAGAATTAACACAGATGGGCTATTAGTCTCGAAACGGCATTTTGCGTTGAATCACACGAAAAGTCTGAATCACTTTTCAAAATATTGCCACCAAGTATTATCGCCCTGTATTAATCGCCCTGTTTAAAGAAATTAAATAATGAAGAATCTGCATGAATATATGCATGTTTCTCGCATTGTGAAAAAGCGACGTTACCTAGAGCTATCAAATTTTGAATTACGTAATTCTCCACAAGACCATGGGCACCTGGAAACCCGAATTTTGAACTTCAAATTTGATTAATTATCTATTGCATATTATGATTTTTATATTAACAAATATATATTAACGAATTTTTGGTTAACAAACGTGGCGATTTCAAAGCGAGAAATGGCAACTTTTTATCGGAAAAATCATTTTTATCTCCAGCTAGCGAGACTGTCTATCGCAAATTCTAAAGATATGCTATTTTTAAATATTTTGTGATACTTTTGTGAATTACATTTTATGTGATTTAAGAGCAAAGAACATGATATTTAAAAAAAATAGCAGACAAAACTTTAAAAAAGTCCCTTTAGGCGTAATATAAAATCTGAAAGCTTTCAGATTTTTTATTTTTTTAACGTTTTCGGTTTTTATTAGTTTATAGT
>KK114362.1:389728-428242 GCA_000611955.2 Stegodyphus mimosarum | reverse complement strand
AATGTTTTCTTTCATGGTGTAGCAATTTTCCTTATCAACAGAATATATGCAGTGTTTAGTTAATTAACAATTTTCAGCAAAATAACATCAATGATTTATATAAATTTAAATTCATCCAAACCTTTTAAACATTCATTTAAACTTCTTAAGTATGTGCTACTGCAAATTCTAAAGCAGTTTAAAATACAAATGAAATGCTGCTAGAATCGAGTAACAACGACATCTCTTTGTAAATTAATAAGAGGATTAAGAGAGAATTGCAGGGAATTATTAAGGCAAATCTGTTTAATGTAATTAATCAGACTTACTTGAACCATGCGCGAATCTCTGCCTAAGTACATTATTTTAACGATGTATCCAAATGCCATCCGAATTAAAGCTGCAATCAAAGGTAAAGGCATATTTCTTTATACATTTTAATAATAAATGAAAGGCCCTAGATGTGGATTTTAATTTTACAGAAAGATTTTCATTAAATATTACAGAAAAGATCTTTGCATTTTTTGCGTAAAAGATCTGGAAAAAAGCCTTTATTTAAGTTTATAATTTCATTAATTTATCTTACGTAATACAACATATACATACAGAAGAACGAATGCTAAAGAAAGCAATAATGATGTAAAATAATAGGTGAAACATAATTAAATTTATTTATGTTACGCTGATACTTGTAACTTAATGTTGGATTCATTAATTAACCGTTTATATGCAGTTTTACGGAAACTTTCCGGAAAGCAAGTAAGTAAACCTGTAGCATCTTTAGTTTTATTTGGGAGGAAATAAGAGGAAAAATCAGGTATGTTCTGATTATGATTCGAAGTGCGGAAATCGCGATGCCAGCTAAACGTGCTTTCAATTACACCATAAAGGTGTTATGCAGTAATTCTGGTCTCAGGGGTTTTTCTAACTGCAAAGATGGCGTCGGAAGTTCTAAATGAGTAAAAAAAAGAGATTAGTGGACCTTTCGGTGTTTTACAGAGAGGAGATCATTTTTCCTTAACGAGAACCTGGCCATATTGGGCGGTCTGTAGGATATGGCGTTTGATAAAGACTTGAAGGGAAAGTCAAGATCGCTTATGTGCAGGCGGCTACCTTTGTAAAATAAGTGAGTGAAAATAGGCGCCAGTCTTTGTTATGTAGACAAGCACCACAGACAGAAGACTGTATGATTTTCAACCAAAAGTTAACCAGAATTTAAATAGCAGCTCCTCGCACCTCACACAGTATCTGACAGGGCATGGCCCATATATGTCGTATCTTCACAGATTTCGCCTAAGAGACAGTGACCAATGTATTTGTGGGAGGACTGGTGATCCAGATCACTATCTGTTTGATTGCCCGCACACAGCGAATGCACATTTAAAAATAACAGCTGCAATCAATATACCGGCATGGTTCAAGAACACAATTAAGAATAAATATGCGCTCAGCCGCATTAGAGACTGCACTACCATTGCTAAAAGCACTGCTGACAGCCTGGAGTGACTTCTTTCCTTTAACACAGTACCGTCAGCAGCCCGCTCTGTACATATATTAATTTTCTTCTTCTTATTATTATTACTTTTTTATGATTAATCCAGAACTCTTTTAACGTATCCTACAATTTGTAATGTATTTGTTCATCTTTACATCTGTACCTGATTATACAGCATATCCTTAACTGTATGCCTAACATGTACCATAATAGTGTATGCCTAATATGTACAATGTATTTGTTCACCTTTGTATCTGTACCTGATTATATAGCATATCCTTAATATAACTGTCTGCCTAACATGTACATAATAAGTGTTCCCCGTCTCAGCAGTCCCCATCATGCATCTTCTTTCCATGTTCTAGTCCTTATTTCAATGTTCCTCGTTTAGTGTGGTCAATTGCATGAGGTCACACTATTAAGCTCTTTTTTATATTTATTTATGCATTTTTTTTTAAATTCCATCGGAGGGATTCAACAGGCTGAAAAGCACCTAACCCAGTGGGCCAGCTGCTCCACCCATGGCGAAAAGAAAGAAAGTCTTTGTTATGTGTTGCTTGATTTGTGATGCAGACAGAAAATGCAGACAAAAATGTTCTTCATCGTAGGAAACGTTTTCAGGGGACGTGATTTTTTGCTTGGGAAAGTTACCTGAGATTTTCGAACACTGTTGATAAAGAGAATGTGCGGCGCCTACAGAGATTTTTACAGAGTTATTGGCTGGGATAAGATCGCGGCAGACTGGGAGTCACCAATTAATTTGATATGAGGTGTGATTGCGTCGGCCCATTTGTATATATTTAATAATTAGGCGAGAAGTTAAAAAAAAGAGAGAGCTATTTGGCTGAAATTGGAGGGAGAGGTTTCTTAAGCGACCTGTTTTGAGTTGCGCGGAGAGCGGTATTTAGGATTTATCTTTGAATAAGAGAGATTTGAGCAATATGATCAAAAACAAAAAAGACAAAAACAGAGAAAGAGGAGAGAACAAGAATGATGGCTCCGTGCGGGATGACCAGCTGAGCCTAACAATTCATAAGCGGAGAAACAGGTGAGCATGAAGGTACCAAATTTCCAGACCTAGCGATGTCCATTTTTCCTAAATTTTGAATCCTTGGTCGACGATCGAGCGCAGGAACTGATGAGCGTGAACTTTCCAGACTTAGAGATGTCGATTTTCCGAAGTTACCCGGCTTTGGTCGACGATCAACGATACCTTTTCGGGACTGTTATTTAGTGAGCGAAGGAACAGATGAGCGTGAACGTCTAAAAATTTCTTGACTTAGCGATGTCCATTTCCCGAAATTATGAGTCCTTGGACGAAGATTAATGACACCTTTTCGAGAGTGTTATTCAATGACTGGAGGAACAGATGAGTGTGAACGTTTAAATTTCCTGACTTAGTGACTTCGAAAATCGGCTACTGATTGCGTGATGAGAATAAATTAAATTTTTTCATCGACCATGTGGCATGATCTGGACTTTCGAGCAATACGAAAGAGACTGCAACTTGACTCTCACTGTGCGGCGGAAAATGACTCTCAATGTAATTTCACTATCGGGATTCAATAGCGTAGGACTACAAAGTCTACAGACGTTAAGTCCCTATACATTCTCTCAGTGTGTATGTTTTATGAAGTTAAATGTTTTTTAAGATTTTTCTTTAGATAGGACAAGGTCCTTTAGATTTTTCTTTAGACAGGACAAGATACGTGACTGCGATTTTCTTGTGTATTTAATATGTTAATTGGGGTAATTATGTCCTCGGAATTGTATAGTAAGGCTATGTTATTATTTCGGTTATGTTTTCTGCACATGTCAGTACGTTTAAGAGATTGAATATTGCACTATATTTATGGAACCTGGGTTAGTTACCTAAGTACTGCTATATTTGTACTAAATTGTCAAAATTTTCATTAAGCGGTATGTTAAAAAATTTGTAGTTTATTAAAATTTTGCATGTTATTGTTTCCGCACAAAAGATATTACACTACAAAGGCATATAGTAAGGTAGAAGAAAATGCTTATCAAAACATTACGAACATCAATAAATTAAAAAATTAAATAAAAAAATTAGTAAGTTAGTAGTCCGAGTAAATCGAGCTGTGTTTATAGAGAGACGCCATAATAGCCTCTTTACAGCTGTAGTAAAATTGTAGATTCCTGCGGACGCCAAGAAGTCATTAAGAGGTCTTAATATGAAACTGTTACAACATAAAGTTTTATATCTTAGAGGCAAAAGTGTGTTTGCAAAAATACGAAAACGATGTCTACGCGTTTGAATTGATTTAGGTAAAGACTTTAAATCGAAATACTTGCGATGGACTCCAACCAGGGAAATTTCAAAGGCATCTGGCTAACTTAGAAATGGCGAAATATGAGTGTCTTCGCAACAACATACGCAACATATATTTGTTTTGTCATTGCAATGACTTTGTGTTGATTAGATTATAGCAAAACATGCTATGTCTATCTACCCTAGGGAAGAGATGCCCTAGTGGACAACTTTGAGGGTACCTATCTCGTATTCACATTACATATGGTGCAAGTTACATGAACGCTAGTCAGTTGGACGCAATCCCGAGGTGAAACTGCTAATGCTCAGTAATCTTATCCACAAGACCATTGATAGGGACACAGATATTTATTAGGTCTAAAACAGCGTCAATACTGAAAAATCCATTTCTAAATTAAAACTATTACTGAAATATAAATAGCGCTTAAGAGAAAAACATAGACATACACATAACATAATACTTGAAGGTTTTCACTTGAATGAAATATACTTGGTCAAACTTACACTGTTATTCATTACTTCATTTAAAAATGCAAGCAGCAGGTTCAAAATGTTTTTTGTAGTTTCAAACAGCTGAACACAGGCTGTGTAGCACATTCATTTTGAAATGCAAAATACGATGCTTATTTTGTTAGTTATTAATTATTTATATTATTATTTATTGCCTGGTATAGATCTTTATGGAAATATTAATGCAAGACAGTGAAATGTTTAGTGTTATTAACTATTTTTGAAATTTTTCATGTTTTTCACCGACAGCTGGGACGAGGGCATTTAAAATAATGGAGAATTGAAAGTCTTGTCGCGATGACTGGTGGTAGGAAACGAGGGTTGGAGAACCCTCGGATACGTTTCCTGGGATATTCTATCATCGAAGCGGGAACGAAGCTTTCCTGTTCTCCCAGGATAAAATCGTTTGAATAACGTTCTAGGTGATAAAACAGCTAAGTGAAAGTTAAATATCGGCTTCTTCAGACGAACGCATAACGTTTTAAATGACGGGCAATTTCAAACAGTAAAAACGTTTGTTGAATTCAGTTATAAGGTATTTCTACCGTCTTCTTAGCATGCCTTCGTGGTGCAATGGCCAGCACACTCAGCGCATATTCGAGAGGTCCGTGGTTCGAGTTCCGGAGAGGCTAATTTTTAATCTCTCCCGCTTTAAAAAAATCATAATGACTCTTCAGTGACGCCCGAACTAAAAGGGTGGTGGATATTGATTCTCCACCAGGCTTTGGCGACTGGATCCCTTAATCCTCAGTCGCCCTCTAAAAGGGGGAGTATATAAGATATTTCTCCGGCCTTCTTAGCATGTCTTCGTGCTGTAGCGGTCAGCACGCTCGGCGCGTATTCGAGAGGCCCGACGTTCGAGGCCCGGGAAAGCATTGCTCATTTTTCATGACTCCTGCTTCAAAATAACCTAATGACATCTTCCGATATGCTGAGGTAATACTAGAGAAAGCTTACATGTTTAACTCGAAATCACAATAAATCCAAGGACATTTAAACATGATATAAGATAGATGAATAAACCATGTTAAAACCCGCAGCAAAGTACTGTGAACAACTGACGTGTGCTTTCAAGCAGTTTCGTTAGGAGAATAAATTTATTTGGTTACCTAAATTATATCAGTAGTAAAAAATTATGTTTCTTCATCTCCCTGTTGGTTGATATTTTGTTCATCTCCCTGTTGGTTGATTATGGTTATCATTTCACGAATCGCCGCTCTTTGTTTTTCTTGCCTTTAAGAAGAAATCAGGCATGAAACTGAACACCAATGGCTGCAAACTTGATTGATTTTCCCAGTTGATCAATTTACATATCAAGGATGATATGACGATTTTACAAATTTCAGATTACGTTTATTTAAGTTAAGTGCAACAAAATTGTTGCTATTAAAAACAGCTTCTAAATACTGTGACATCATTTACTATCGTTGATGTTATACTACATGATTTGTCTTTCTCTTCTGTATTTCCGTAGACTGTTTTCTTTTACGGTGGTTGTCTGTGATAGTTATTTTTTCATCGACTATCCAAAATAAACTTGCAGCAAATACTACAGATAAAAACAGTTCTACTATTACACTATTCTACTACATTACTTTTAGCTGGGTGATGCAGCTTTACTGATCAGAATGACTCTTATTATTAGTATAATAGATTTATTAACGAAATAATTTTGTGCAAATTTACATACACCTTTATGCTGGGAATTAACACATTTGTTTTGTTTCTTCTGTATTTCCCCACAGCTCCATCTATCGGCACTTATATTATTGAAATGAAAAAAATTTTTTTTGAATTTACGTAAGAACATTATACGTTCTCGTAAGTGATTGCTTCAAATAATGGCATATTGATAAATATTTTAAACTGTTGTTATAAAAATTTATTGTTCCAAGATAAACAGTTATTTAATTTGTAATATACGATGTAATTAAAATATCAACCAGAAAAGTAACAGAGCAAGAATAAAAAGAAAATTTTTAAGAATTAAGATCAGGCGATTAGAAAATGTTCAAGTATTTAGACTTTGAATCCTTGAACTGAAGTGTTATGTTTCTCCTGGTTAACCCTTTCAGAATCAGATTTCTGTAGCCAGAAGTATGTTTTCCTCCTGCTAGTGTTACTTTTTTTACTCTGATATTTTCTAAGCATACTGATGTATTATTCGTATATCTGAAGACATAAAGAGTGTAATGAACTTTTAGTTTATTAGAGTAATACCAGGAACTACATTCACAATCAATTCAAAATCCCAGTTATTTTCGTGGCAGTCATAAATACACCAAAAATATAAATAATTCATAATGCATTTCAAAGAAATAATAATATTTACCATTTATTTGTGATCTCAAGTAGTTTTTATGTGAACAATTAAGCTAATTTGGTTACGTAAATCCAATCAGAGCGCACTATAAATAACGTACGAATGAAAATCATTTCAGATGTCCGCCTATTTTCCCCATCTCCTGCTTCTAAATAACCTAATGACACTACAGTGGCCCCCGAACTAAAAAACAGGTGGTGGGTGATGATTCTCCGCCAGCAGGATTTGGCGATTGGATCCCCTAAAAGCTAGTCGCTCTAAAAGGGAAGTATATAAGGTGTTTCTCCCGCCTTCTTAGCTTGCCTTCGTGGTGTTATGGTCAGCACACTCGGCTCGTATTCGAGATGTTCTCGGTCCAGTCCTGGCGAGGGCACTGCACATTTTTCATGTCTCCTGCTTCGAAATAACCTAATATCTGTTCAAATTGAATAATCTTACTGAGTACATCTCACCTAAAGTATTCTAGTAGAACATTTTGCTGCATAATTCTATATTGGAGAATAGGTAAAATTAAATTATGTAGAGTTATGGCTAAAAACAACTTTCAAATATTATGACAGTACATGCTAGCACTGCTGTCAATTTTATGTACTTTCTTTTTTTGTTAAAGTTTTTCTGGAGAGAAGTTTGTTATATTCTTATGGTTTGTGAAGGTAATTTTTCCATTGTCTGCGAGAAACAAAATTAATCGTTTTCTTGCTAGGACTCAATTAATCCGATTCCGACTCAGAACTGAAACGTCAGTGAACTATTTGTTAAACATAGAAACAATATCTGTATCACACATTTACAGATAAAATATACTAATTCTATTTAAGCTTCTTAGTTCTTCTCAAGAACACCTTCCAACTTGAGTCCACTGAAGCCACCTCCGCGTCCTCAAACAGCTACCAACGATTTCCAATAAAGTCTCACTCCCCCATCTTCAACTCCGAAGAGGAGAGGATAGAAATGGTTAATGGGGGTGGAGTGGCAATGTGGGGGGAGAAGAAGTAGTCAGAGGGAAAGATGTTTGTACCTCGGCGTCGGACGGAACTCCAGGAAAATGTCCATCCGGCATTGCTTAATAAACCACCGCTGCAAATCCGCCCTAATGTCCTTTTAAGCTCTGAAGCAGAGGAGCACGATCTTCTTGTGCTGAGAAGAAATTCCTTGAGAAGAGTATGTCTCTCAGAGTTTGCGATTATGTTAATGGGCTTTTCATGACGGGGCTGAGAGAAAAGGCAGGTCTGGGAGATCATTAGAAAAAGTCTGATGCGAAAGTCCATTCATAAAGCAATGAAATGGAATGGCTATCATTCGTTTTACTCGATTAAAACCATTGAAACTTCGATAAACAGGATAAACGATTACGAGTAAATACAATTTAGACCAAATGGCTCTGAACTTAGAATGGTTTTATTGCAAAAGGGATAATTTTTAAACTTAATTTGGAAATATACTGTTGCAGTATGTTTTAGTTCATACATATTTTGAGACTAAATTATGCAAATTATTACACAGATACAATTATATAAATTATTACATTGTTTAAATTTATTGCTCATTGAAAGTTATAATTTATTAGAAATCTTTAATTTATTAGAAATTATTTATATTATTTAGAAATTATTAACTATTTATTTATTTTATCTATAATTTATTTGAAAATTCATAAAGTATTTTTCGTTCTTTATAATATTAAATTTGCATTATGTGAATGTGAGTAATTTATAGATACACTACAAAGACCCTGAAATATTTGGAAATTTTTAAAATTTCAAAAATTTGAGAGAACTATATATTAATTATATTATGCTTCATATATTCTCTTTCTTCGTTATATTTTTGTCCTTGCTGCAGGAAGCATTTAAAATACTATCAGTCTGAACGTTCTCTCGAGAGATTGGTAACAGAAAAAGAGGAGTAGAGGAGTAGTAGATCCCCGCATCCGTATCCCGAGGCACTGTTCATCAAACGTTGGACGGAGCTGCGAATTTAGTACTATAACTTACAATATTTCCAAGGCTTTGCCCAATAATAGGCGCTATTCGTTGCCTACTGGTAACGATAAAATTCGTGAACATAATTTATAATCCATTTAACCAATTATAAGTATTTAAGCCGAATACTTTCTTTGATTCCACTTTGTTAAAGTTAGGCTACTAAAGTGAAATTTAGTTTGTTTTTCCTAATTAAAATGTTCCTGAATATTTTATTGCACATTGGTTAGCTCAAAAACAGACTAATTTTCTTTTACACTTTTTGAGACACCAAGTCCTTGATAAACATGCCCCGTGAAATAGCACACTTAAAAATGTTAAGAACCGTGTGATATCAACACAAGAGGTCTCAAAGTTTGATGATGACGAATTGCCTAAAAATCGTTCCTTAAAGTCTCATAAAAATTTTTATAAATGGAAATATACAAATTTATTTGCTTTCTGAATTTTAAAAGGCCTTTACCTCTTTTTTTTTTAAAATTGTAACATCATTAATACCGAAAATTTATCACTATGATGTAAAAGCAAGACTGTGGAACTCATATTAAACTCCATTCACTTTCTTTTGCAACAGTCTTTGATTTTGGTTTTGTTTATTTGATTATGACAAAGATCTCGAAGGCTACCTGCTTAATGGGACGGATTCCTTTGTGAAAGACTTTCTAAGGAAAACTGGTTCGTATATATGTTGCACATCGAAAAATGACACAAATGCTCATGCAGCCAGCCCTTTCTCTTGGATTACATCCCTAAAACGAATTACCAGTGTTCAGCGACTTAACTACTCGGCCGCTAGTTGGTTGCAGCATTCCTTTAAATTTGCACTGTTACTGCCCAGGTGACAAAGAGCAAAGAGCAAGAGAAATGTCAGTGATGAGCAGTAAATGTCAGACGAGTAGTAAGAAATGGATACTTTACTGAAATAAATAGTAGCTCGTACAACAAGATAAACAGCTGCAAATAGCTCAAGAAGAAGAAGAATTGTTCCTGACACCGAGAGGAATATTACAGATTACTAAAATTACTCCACGTTGGAGAGGAACTGCGAAATATCGATGAATAGGCGACATAAGTGGTTGCTAAAAAGAATTATAGAGTCTCTTCGTTCTCTTAGGTAGCGTACAACTTGGACTCTATGTAGAAGACGAAGTAGCAAATTCTCACTATGTCATGTAGAATAAATTTTGCAGAAGAAACGTTTTAAGTAATCTTTTTATTTAACTAAACACATGCATGCACTTCGTGCACACAGATCACCACAGCTTGTGCCTAACGTGAAATTAACAGAAAATAATAACATAACAAATCACTAATAAATTAAGATATCTAACGACTGACTCCTTAACGATAAATCGGCTGCTCATAGCAAAGCCGAGCCTAGAAATATCAACATAAATCTGACGGGTTCTCTTTTAGCTCTAGAGAGCTAAATTCAAACACGCAGCATAAACTCGGAACAAAGTCCACTACCCCTCTTTTTGAACTTTTGAAAGCAGCTTAAATATTTCTTCTGAAACACTGTTAAATTTGCATCTACGTCATACCAAATTTACATTCCGAAGGAAACTGCAATTAGGAGGGAAAGAAAAGGAAAACTAAAAATAATTGGTTGCGATAAAATGAATCCTTACAGAATTTTTGTCCGTTTTTTAAGTTCTAACTGAGTTATCTTAACCATTCGAATGTCGATTGATTCAGAATTGTAACATAAAAATGCTTATAAAACACAGTAGATAGTCATAACTTCTATTAAACAAAAATATCCAGAGAAATCATTATACGAAATGCCCCAAATAAATAAATAAAATCCATAAAATCCATATATAACACTGAGACCAAATAAAATAAAATCGCATTAACAAATAAATAACCAAAAACGATGCATAATGTTATCAAAATTCAGAAAAACTAATGTAGTTGTGGTGGAATAAACACAAACATTTACAAAAATTTATAAGATGAGATTCAACCATATTATATATGTTTTGCATAATGCCATCTTTTATCAAAGATCTCCCAACAATACGGTCTTCGGAGCCCTAGGACCACATGAAGATTTTTTTTAAAAGTAATAACAGATTCATTATTACATTTCTTTAAGAAAATTATTTTAAAATTGTGAATGTTAACCATTAGAAGTAACGCACTTCGTACAAAAAAGTTCGTCTAACTCATGAGTTTAAAAACTATTCTTTTATATACAGTGTAAGGAAATATTTCGGTGTTTTTAATTGCAAAACCGGTTTCATGGAAAGAAAGTATGGATGACAAAGCCGTATATTGACAAATTTCAATAAAAATAAAAGACAAATTTCAAAATTCCAAAACCTATGCCTAGCATGCAAAAATGAATGATAATACAGAAGTATTTTTGGCTGATTTATACTAATTGTATGAAGAATGACATCACGTGTCCGCTCTCTCATTGCATTTATCAACAAAGTACATGCTCAGTGAGTGACCTATTAAATATCATTCCTGTTATTGAAAACTACTTCTTCGATTCTCGACTGACAGTGTCCTTTCATTTCCGATTGTAGCTGTAACCATGACCGAAGTCGCAGACGTTATGCCGTCATCTGGAAAGCATGTCTCCCGCCAGCTGCCTGAGGGGTACATACTAAGGGAGGGGCAAATTTTGAAGCGATTGCTCACTGAGTGAAAGAGTGAGCAGTATGTATCTCGAAAGAGGGATTTTATTTCGAACTTTATATGCGAATATCCAAACAGGAATAACGAATATGAAGTTACTTGTTATTTGTTCCTGTTCTGAGCACGAACGTTTCAATTACATAGATATGATGAGCAAGCCTTATTTATATTTTAATGGTATACTGTTAACGTGGCAAACATGTGACAATAATTCTTAGGTTTCAAAAACTGTTGTATATTAGTACTCTATCCTATCACTCTTAGTTCATATGAAGTATTCTTTAAGACTAGAAGATTGTGTAAATTTTACATCATGTAGCACAAATTAAAAGCAGGAGAATAATCTAAACAGAAGTCTATTGAAGCTTTCAGCCCGTTGCCTCTGTGTTACCCTGAACATTATTTCTTGCTAGGTGCTGTTGGTGAGGAATTGTCTGACGTTTATTATTTGATGTGTTAAGGAAAAATTTTAACGAGTTTAGAGACAGTGAAGTGAATCAGGTATTTAATTTTGAAACTACAGTCTTGCTATAAGTAATTTGAATTTTGGCAAAAAAAAGTAGCCTTATTTTGTAATATTATGTATACGATAAGTCAATCATTTTAGTTTGTGTTAACATTTTCATTATAATTCATCTGGAAAAAAAGTAAATTAATGTTTTTTTTATTTAGCTTGTGTTTTGTTGTCAGTTAAAGATTGGTAAGGGAAATAAAACTGAAACAGATTACGATACCTCTGCAATTAGATTGAATTTTTAGCTTAAGTCCATGACACATAAATAATAAATAAATGAAGAAGTTCAGCATATTAATTAGAAAAAAAAAACACATGCAAAAATTTATTACTGACTTCAGCTTCATTGAGGTTCCGTTTATCTTTATCAAAGCATTATTTACGGGGGTCAGTATTGTGAGGGTTTATCTATTAATTTTTGACTAATAGTTAATTTTGAGTTAAGTAATTTTTCTGTCGCTCTCCGTTTCACCCATGCTTTTCGTGCCAGAATGTAAATGAGATGCCGAGCGTTTATTCAGATTGAGAGAGAAAGAAGTGCTATTTAAACGGAGGTTTCGCAAGTTGGATTTTAGAGCATGTTCTGCTTATAGTGATTTAGAAGTTAAAAAGTGATTTGATTCCGTGGCGTTGAGTGGTTCTAGCCATTAGGCTTGTTTTGCCTTTTTTCTACAAACCAGAGTCTTCTTGCGCGTTACTTTATCCTGTGAGCCGTTAGTTAATGTTTGATTTTAATTCAACATTACTTATTTAAGTTAAGCCAGAAATGTTCGCTTATGTAAGCCTAAGTGGGTCCGCTTGTGAAGATCTTTGTGTTTCAATAAAAGCGTCTTGTATACTCTTCTTCTGACTTTTGTTTGTATGGTAAGATTTGAAGGTAATTTTTTGCAGTCTTTTTAGAGCCCGTTAGTGTATCCTTCCTAAGTGTACTACATGCTATAATACAGAAGAAACTGTAGGGCTTGATTGAGCGAGGTTATGTGAGGGAGAAAGGAACATGATTTTTACCTTCCCTTACAGAAACAGGTTATACAGATTTCTATGTAGGAAATTTTCGGAGGCTTCTAAGAAACGCTAGTCGAGAGGCGAGTCAGTGCAAGCAATGATTATGATTTAAAACATTTTAATTTTTGGTTTTTATTCCAACAGTTAGAAGCTACTGAATATTTTTTAGCTCTTCTTGCTTATATCGTACTACATGTTGACTTACCTTGAATTCTGAAGACATGCAGATTTGCCCTACAGATGTAAAAAAATGTTACAAAGAATTTTATGAATGCCCTATGAAGGAAGATCTGGTATACGATCTATTACCACTCTGAACTTGATTTCCGTTGACAGTTTTAAAAGAAACCCAAAACACCTTACTATTTGAAGCATTAGATAAGTAACGGATTGCTTTTAAATTCAATCCGTTGCTTACTAAATAGCAGAGAAACAAAGCAAAATAAAGAAATAAAATAGCAGACAAACAAAAGCAACTAAAGCTCATTTATTTTATAAACTTAAAGCTGAAGGTGATGAAGGCTGTCAAAGCTTCATAGATATAAATAATTTTCCCTGCGAAATCGAAGGAATAAACTACAGTAAATTAACAGAAATGAACTTATTACCACTTCCAATGATATAGTGGTCATACAGAAAGCTAATAACGTTGGCGTAGAGCTGAGGGTTATGTATGAACTACTTCGCATTTATCTGTTGCCAGATTCATAGTCCGAAAATAAGGTGGCATAAATAATAATCGCTTGGAGATCGAAGAATCGTTGGATATGAGGGAGATTTTAAACATCATGCATTTCATTTCAAATTCCTTTTTTCCCTCGAAACAATTCATCTGAGAAATACTGCACCACTGATGTGACTTGCAAACGTTAAAAATGAGAGAACGACAGTTCTGTGAAAGATGGATGCTGCAATTGATGAAATTATTTATGTAGAACTTCGTGCGGGACTACAGAAAGCGGAAAAAGCATGTGGCAAAACGACTGTTGCTGGAATTATATATCTCAAGTTACCTGCAAGTTATTTTTTTTCTAATTCTTTCAACGAAGAAAAGAAGCGTTATTTGCTTATGCAATTTCATCCGAAGACGGTCAATTAACTGCGATTCCTTCCCGGACAGACACAGATGAGAAAATCAGCAAAATTGGCACATAGCTGTGCATCAACAGGAATATCGAAGAAGTATCCTATTAGTACGCGAAATGACTGCCATTTATTGAATAAATGGGAGAATGTTTTTGTTTGTTTCATTCCCATTGTTTTAATGACTTCCTTCCTATTAGGCGTTGCTCGAAGCTCATTTGTTAAGAATATCCAATGTTCTTGATCATATACCTTGCAAAAACCATCACGGAAGTAATCGCAAGACACTAACAACTACAATATAACACTAAAAACACAGAAGAGCATTAAAGTTATAAAGCCCATTTGCCTACTTAAGAAATAGAGTATAATTTTATCTTCCTCGTTAATAAAAACAATATTCTGACGTAATAGAATTTATTTTTTAATCTAAGAGGTTTAAAATAAACTTAATTAATACCCGCATAAAATAATTAAATCTTAAAAATAAAATTAAAACGCGCTGAAAGGCTTTAGCTTGCGTTAAAGAATTGATTGTTTCTTTATTAAATTGTTACCACTAGTCTTTTCTTGCTGATATAATCGGATGAAAGACTCAGTTATTTGAGTCAATCAGATCTTTAAAACTGTAACTTAAAGAACGTTGCGATTAAGACTGACACCAATATGCAGTTTTTACTTTCTTGTACGAAATAAAGGAAGTATTTAATCGCGAAGAATTTAAGGTATCATATTTGAACGAAAATATCCATTTTGAGGGCTCTCAAATCTATTTGGACGATGATTTTGCTTGACATCTGTACGTACGGATAGAATAAAAGATTTCTTTTTCAAAAACGGGTTATAAAACGAGTCGAAGCGATTTTTTCCCTGACGTATGTATGAATATCGCATAATTAAAAACCTAGTAGCGTCATAACATTGAACTTTTGCATATGGGACTGCTACAACATGAAATTGTGCACCTCCCTTTTTGGTTGCAATCGGCCGCCCAGAGAGTATATAGAAATATATATATATATCACTCTCATATATATATATATATACCCACTCTGTTCCTTGGCTTCCTGAGCTCAGTTTTTTTACTTCCTTGTAAGGAAGTACTGTAATCGCTAAAAATTTAGGGTATCATATTTGAACGAAAATATCCATTTTGACAGCTATCGAATGCAATTCAACAATGATTTGCGTGACATCTTTACGGAAGGACAGAATAAAGGACTCTTTTTCCCCCAAAAAAAATTATAAAAACCGATTTAAAATGGATTCTGAAGAGAATTTTCCATGGCGTCTGTGTGTACGTACGCAAAACTCAACAGCGAGTAGCCTCAGAACATTGAAATTTTGTATGTAGGACTGTTATAACATGCAGATGTGCCCCCCCCTATTTTGCTTGCAAACGGCAGCAACAGAAGTATATAAATATATGTACGTGTATATCCACTCTGTTACTCGGCTCAGAGATCTCAGTTTCTTTATTCTTAGATGTTTGAAAGTTGTACATTTTTTGCTTTAAAATGACTGAATTACGTTTTTCTTATTTTCCGTTTAAGGTTATTATGCCTTTAATAAATCTTCATTAATAAATGTAAATTAATAAATCTTCATTAATAAATCATTTAATAAATCTTCATTTTCAGAATTAAAAACAATTTAAAAGTTGTATAAGTGCAGCTAAGCCTAATTATTTTTAGCATAGCAGCCATATTTGTTTACATTTGAAACTTACCAGACTAGTGAATTTGTTGCCAATATAGAGAAACTGAAATAACGTCTTCTTTTATTATTGCTAATTAAATCATGCTTAATCCATTTGGGAAGTTATTCAAGGAAGTAAGTGTCTAAGATTTGCTTCGTAAATTTTAATATAGATATATTGAGTTTTTATGTATTTTTGCCTTGTTGCGAAGTGATAACTGAATCAACTGAAAGAGAAATACTAAATCGTCTGTGAAACACTGTTTTTTTTTGTGAGTGTGTGTGTGTTTAATTTCTTATAGAAATACTGAATCGCCTGTGAAGAACTGTTTTTTTTTGTTTGTTTGTTTAATTTCTTATACATCGTTTTAGATTCATTAAAGTATTTGAATAGAACATGCGCAACGATTAGATAATTTTTAAGTGATATAATTTTTTGTGCATTCTGAGTTATAAAATGAATGAGATGTAATGCTGTTAAGTGAACCTAGCAACAGAGTGCCGCTATATTAAACAAACATAGTGAATTTTAAAGAGTGCATTTATTCTATTGTAGTTTATGCGCTCTCGAGGAAGTAGCTTTCATTCAATCCAAAACATTTAAATGAAATGCGAGAAAAAGTGCATATAATTTAATATTCAGTGCAAGGAAGTCATGTGGTGTGCACATCATATTTTTATTCTTATATGTTGGTAAATTGTGCGTCTTTTGCACTAAAAGTGCTTGAATTATGTTTTTCTTATGTTCCAGTTAAGATTTTTATGCCTTTAGTTAATCTGCATGCAATAGTTGTAGAATTATCAGTACAAAATTTGTCAAAGTGCTACTAAGCTTGACGTACGCGCGATTTGCTTAGATTTGAACTGTTAGTAGAATGTGAATTAACTCAATTCAGAATGGGACCAAAAGTAAACTTTCGGTTTTGTGCCTCGTAAAATCTCTTTTCCTACCCCTTGTTAGAATTGCTTTTTTTTGAGTAAAAACTTTAATGTTAATTGTAAAAATTATTTTTTGACTGTTTATAACTGTATTTGGTGTTTTATGTTTTTCTCTATTTTATAATTTTTGATGAAGATGTTTGAGTTTTTATGTATTTTTGCCTTGCTGCGAAGTGTGAACTCAATTGATTGAATGAGGAATATATCTCCAATGAAATCTGGGGAAATAAGTATAAATGAAATTTAGCAAAAAACGTGTATAATTTAATAGGCCATACAAGGAGGTCATGTGTGGTCCAGATGGGACTTTTTAAATTTAATACTACAAGTAGTCAAAGTCTTTGATAAAGCACTCACGTAATTCTTTAATATATGAGTTATATTAATGAAATGCATTTTAGTTAATACTATTAGAATAATTAATAATAACAAAATACGTGAGTGCTTTAGTAAAGAGTTTGACTGTTAATTAAACTTCACATAATTTATTATTGCAAACATTAACACAATAATTTATATAAAATTACATCTTTCTATCAAAATATTTTAGAATTAGTTCTTTTTTAACATGCTGCATTGAAACTGGCCTAGAAATTCCTTTTTTGTCTACCTTGAGAAAATTTACGCAGACACACTTCATACAAGCTTGAGCTGTTTTCTTCAAAGATTGGGTTTTATAGACGAAGTCAATTATATTGAACCGATTTAAGCTTTCAAGCTCCTTTTTTTGTCAATGTATTTGTTCCTAGAAAAGGGATATTATTGGATTTAGATGCAAAATCGCTTTTCTGGTCGTTTACTTAATTGGCAACATTTCACTTAGAGTCGTTAGTATCTAAGTTTGGAAATAAAAAAAAACTTCAGTTATAGAAACTTTAAGAGTTAAGTAAAGTTTTTTATATCTTTCCCTTCACTGCTGTTATATAGAGGATTTGAAAATTTCTAGAAACTTTTAGCCTTCTGATTTAAATTCGAGGATATTTATATTTTGTCCCAATACTAATTTGCCTAAAACGCATTGAAAGATATCGATATTTTTCACCGCTTTGCTTAACATAATCAAAGTGCCAGCATAGCGCTTTACATATGTTAAGGTAAAATAGTATCACACGTATTCACACTAATTTGAAAAAATAAATACTGAAACTATCTGACAGCAAGCATCTTATCGTTAAATCAGCTTCATAGCAAATGCCAATATAAACCAACAAACTGTTTTCTGTCTGTTCTTAACAAAGCCAGAAACATTTATCTTAAATGAAAAAATTAAAAACAATTCCCTCTGAAACAAATTAATAACGTACCATTTCACTCTTGCACTCCCTTCTGACATCAACCACTTAAAAAATGAAAGAAAACGCGTAAGAAAAGAGACCGAAGGAAAAAATTAAAAAAAAGTATTGAAAGAAAGAGAAAGGCCTAATTAGGGCATATACCAATTAACTGCACACAAAACTAGGAAAAGATGGTGGACCATAAATTTTGATGACAGATCCCAATGTTAGGGATAAATTGCGCAACTTTCCTATGTTTGGAGGCCTGTACGTATGCCAGCTGTTAGCACCAGTCCTGAGCTAATTAATATTGATTGGCTGGAGTCTATCCGTAAAGAAGCAGATTCAACAATTCTGCTATCCGCGCTTTAATAATATCAGGTGCTTTTAATCGGGTTTTCGTCCTCCCTCCCCCGTGAATGCTATTAAAAGGGCACGAGTCCAGGGGGAGTCAGGGGGATCGATGGAACGTTTCCTTTGGATCATCCGATTTTTAGATATTTTCAATATCTAGTGAAAGAATGGAAAAGGGTAAATTAATTAACTGGGGGTTGACGGAGGGAGGGAAAATAGGGAATATTTTCTCTTATCGTACAACAGGTGGCACGTACTTTCACTAAGTGCTTTGTGATAAGTGTATCTGTAGGGAATAGAAGTACACAGTAGGAAGCAGAGGAATTTCTATTGTAAGGTAAGGGTACGAAATAATTAAATTTTAACTCACTTAAAAAAACATTCAGTAGGAGCTAAATATATTTCCCCAAGTTATCATCTCGAAATGTCAAGACATGTATTTTAATTTTAGGTAGCTTAAATTACGCAAATATACTGTAGGATATTTGTGGAAATATTTGAGTTCGTTTCATTGTATTTTATGTATTTCTATAATGTAGTGTTTTAGTTTTATTTACTTATATTTATTTGATGCATTTTTTGTAATCATTTTAGTGTGTATTTCTGTTTAATCAAATTTATAACTGCATATTTTGACTATAAAATTTCATTTTCAGTAAAGAGTAGCTGATTTTGTGATTTTTGAATCAACTAGTACTTAAACTGGAAGATCATCTCAGTTAGAAGTCAATGTATAAACAAAACCCTTCTTGATAAGCCTCAGTCTATTCGATGATTTCTCTCCAGTTTGTTGACTCTCTGAATGTTTCCAGATAACTCATTTTTGAAGTCATTATCTCTAAAGCTTCCAGATGGGCTGACAACTTTATATAAAAGTTTCCTTGACTTGTGAGAGTTTGTTTAGTTTAAAGTTACTTGAATTATGAGTTCAGACTTGGACTATTAAATAGAGCTACTGCTCAGTGTCTAATATTTTATAATTTACTACGAGTAATATCAGTGATCGGCGATAATTTTCGCTTCGCATATTAAAAATAATTGCATATCTCTTTTGTTTCTTTTGAGAAGTTTACTTTGTTTCCAGTTGTTATTAATATTAATTAAAGGTAAATTTCTTTTTGCTCCGCTCGGGTAACTAAAAACATATACATACACCTTGGGCAAAAAAAAAAGGAGGGAATGGGACAGTTCTATATCTTACGTTCTACTAGACCTATGGTCGAAATTTAACTTGCGTTTTCCATGTCTGAAAAGCGCGACTTAGACTTATATATAGCATTGTTCTAACATACGTATTTGGACACAAAATGGGACTTTTCCCGAAATACATACCAAATTTTCCTGAAATACATACTTTACAAATGTTTTACGTCGGCTATTTGCGTCACACGTGTATCCTTCCAACACCATTTGTGGTTTCTCAATGCGTTTATCATTTGCGCAGGGAAAAAAATTGGGTCTTGCCATTCGAAAATCTCGATATATGTTCACTGTAACCGTAACTGTGAGAACTCTATTGTTTTAAATCATCACAATCTCGAGTGCCTACCTTCAAATAAGAATACCCAAAATTTCATTTCGATTGGTTGAGGGAATTAGCCGCTAGGGATTCTTATATTGGGGAAGTTTTTTATGACCACCTTGTACTTGCTTTTACTTTTTATTTCCCTGATGGCTCATGTTAATGACTTCCTTGAAGACTATTGGAGAACCTGTTTTTTACAGTGGAAAACGTCGTACTGGATTAGCAATAATGATCACTTTTGATTTTTTTCTTGTTTTTCAGATACTTAAACATACGACGTTTGTTTTTTGTTATTAGGCAAATGAGATAATCTGCTGACGTGAAGAAAATAAATTTTTCAAGATTTGAATACCTCAGTGCTTTCAAAAATAATAAATTGTATTTATTAATCATAAAATTGGTAACTCAATTTATTATCGCATTTTCTAGTATTTCAGAGACTGCATAATAAAATGTTTACCTTCAAGATAAGTTTTAGGTATGACAAAAGGCCTGTTTGAAATTTAAATCCACTTTTGCATCTCATGTCACATTCATTCTGAAAAGCACACTTTGCAGATTTTTTTCAATCTTTACATTAATAAAAAATTCAGAAATAAAAGTGCAAGAAAGAAAAAAATAATGTTAAGCTTCCCGGGTAGTGATTAAAATTATCCAAAAAGGTCTATTACAGAAAGACAAATTTCTTCTGAAGGCCGAAGAAATTAGAGTCTAACTTAAAGTTATTCTTTAAATTAATTGCGTAGTTTTACTGGAAAGTTAAAAACATTTCATTTCATGCTAGCTTAAAATATTGAAAGAGAGATTAAAAATGTATAGATTTATTATCACTTTAATTTGAAGCTGATAAAACAAAGGAATAATAAAAATAAAATTCTGCGTCTTGTGTTATTGATAAAACAAAAAAAATGTGATATTTATAAATTAAAATATTAAAATCTAAGCACCTTGGAAATAAAGTAAAGTGCTTTCCAATTAGTTGTAATATTCACTCAGTAACAGGCACTACAATGTTAGATTATTTGAATACGGCAAAGCCACGAGAAGTATCTGCTCAAGAAGAGGGATGCTTTCGTGGAGCGTTTTCTGAGGAAAAATGGCTGATATTCACGTTACACTTGGGAAAACACTAAAACAAACCAGCCCGCTCTCCTGAAAATTTGTACTCAATCCAGTTCGAGCTACCAGTATTCAGCGGTCTTAACCATTCAGTGGCCCACTAGTGGCCGAGCAGTTAAGTCGCTGAACACTGGTAGTTCAGTCCGAGGTTCAAATCCCGCGAACGGACGGGCTTTATAGGTGTTTTTGTGATTTTCCCCATACTTCAATGTTGGGGATGGAACACTAGAAGTGTCTACTTGTAGTGATCACCAGAGATCTACCTGTGATTTAGCAGAAGTAATATGTTAACTGCTAAATAATATGGTAATTCATGATGTAAAAATAAACCTTAACCTTACTTAGCTTCAAGCCAATGATATGAAACATTCTAAAAAACAACGCAAAGCTGAAATAAGAATTTGTAAATCTGTTTTAAAAATAATCTGAAAATAACCCATATGTTTCTGCTGCGAAATAAAATAAGGGGAAGCAAGGAAAAAGGATTTACAGCTCTTCACCATCGTTTTCAAAAGAAGTAATATAATATTGAATTTTCTGAGGATCAACGATAATTAATTGCATTCTTCTTGTACAGTTAAGTATTTTACCTTGTTTTAAAATAAATTCAGGTATAATATTTATATTAAACTACCTTATATTTTCACACTTTATATAACTAACATATGGTTTTTAACTAACATATGAATATAAATTAATATATATATTACAACTAACATATGAATTTTGATACCAGGATTTTAAATTAGAATTAATGTAATTGCAACAGTTACCATCGGAATAAATTTTTACAGATGGTCTTTACTCTAACTTTCATGAGTGAATACAGTTTAACTTTCATAAATCAATTTGAAAACATGTAACTGCTGATAAACTATAAAGAATCTACTTCCATTTTATAGCAAGCAAACTTCACCTCTCATTTAGCTTGTATATCTAAAGACAAAGATCATTGAAATCGAAGACTGTCTTGTTCAGCATGGTATGCGGATCTAAACTTTTATGCAACTTATAAACTGAAATGTAAACTAAACATCATGTATCTTCCCATTGCCATAAATTCCTTAAATTTATAACACATATTTTCGTAAATGACGACTTAAATAAATATACTGTAGTAAAGCTCGCACTAGCAGTTTAATAAGTATTTTATAGAGTTATGTTAGAGAGTTTATGTTATAGATTTAACGAGTTTGTATTATAGAGTTTATGTTATAGACTTGTTTATGTTTGCTAGCATAAACTAGATTCAAACTCCTAAGAGTTGTTAAAAGAATTATCACTGCGCCCGAAATCTGTGACGATGGTGGCTGAACAGCGTCTTGACAAGTTCTAAAACAAGCCTTTGCATTTAACTGAATTTAGAGCATTAACTCAATTTTGTGCTTAGAGATCCAGCCACTCTTTGTGGTGATGCAACGTTGAAAGAACATTCAAAATCAAAATTTAAATCTTAACATAGTAGTCAAGGACCACACAATTACATTTAAATCAAAGTTGGCTCAAAACATAACCGGCGTAGCAATTTAAATTCGGCATCAAATAACGCAAACCCGACTAATTACAATCTTATCAGAGCTGGCAAACTAAGTAACATGGCCTAGAGAGCCAGAAACAAGCTATCTCTTACTAAGCCAAAAATCTCAGTATAAAGATTCTTAAATTCGTTTACATTCCTGGTAAGGAAACGGAAAAGATAAGCTATAGCAAAGGCTGAAATTACAAATAATTGGTTAATGAAAAAATAATAGTAACATTATAATGAATTTAACAATTTCTCGATTTTTCCAGTAAAGCTGGAGCAAAATAATTCGATTTAACGAATATTGTTTCCGGATTAAACACAGTAGCAAAATTTCTAAACTATTCTAATTTTTAAAAATTTGAATACTTTTTTCCTTGAAACTGTAATTCTTTTTATATCAACTTTGCTTCTTTAAGATCAACACGGTAGTCTGGTTCACATGAACACAGATATTATCCTCCTCCAGAATATGGAGCAGAAATAGTTAGCTTTCTTTCGAATTGTACAAGTGTGCAATAGTCTCTGAACAACAGGAATTCAAATTTTATTATTCAAACGAATACTAAATTAGTTTGAAATGAAAACTCAAGCTTTGATATTTAATGTCAAAGTTGTATTCCAATGAGATTTTTTAAAGGTTCATGAAAGGACTAAATTCATAAGCTAGCATCTATATGGCATAACATCAACAGCGGCATAGAAACGAAACTGCTATAATAGCCATCATCGTAGGATCAACAATGTCTTTTTTTGACCGACAGGAATCGATATCAAGAAGCAGGTAAAAGAGTGTATGCCACCACGAACTTCACTACAGAATCAAATAAGTATTGTTTCAATACACTAAGTCAGCTAATGTTTGACACCCCCCATGAAGCCGCATAAGACTCCGTAATAAAAATCAAAGGCTGATGACTCATTGAATGGGAATAAACCGCAGGTGCGTGGAAACTACAAAGAATTTAAAGGATAAAATGTTTTATCATAACGTTTGCTCTGCTCTTTCTTTTAAGAGACTCTGGAATTATGTACTAGAGCTGTGACATTTAAACATAAGCTGAGCAAACGATATAGTGATTAGGGAAGCCTAGTGCGGTACCGAAGGACCCGGGTTCGATCCCATAGAAGGCATGGTTGTAACTGTCCGCCCCTTCATATGAGGCAACGGTGACCGCCGATTAGGTATTTCTATAATAAAATTGCCGCCACTTCTGGCCTAAAATGTGGCCAATGTTGAATAGGAAATTCTCGCCATTAGACTCAAAAAAAAAAAGATTCCCTCAAAAAGTCTGAAACATTTCAGATTTTATATTACGTCCAAAAGGACTTTTTTAACGTCTTGTGCGTTACCTTTATTTATTAAATATCATGTTCTTCGCACTTTAACCACATAAAATTCAATTCAACATCAATATCACAAAATATTTAAAAGCAACATATCTTTAGAATTTCCTGATAAACAGTCTTGCGCGTTGGAGATAAGAATGTGCTTTTCCTTACAGTTTTGCCATTGCTTGCTTTGAAAGCGTTGAGTCTGTTAATCAAAAATTCGTTGAAGTTTTATAAAATATGAAATAGATAAAAAAAATTTGAAATTCAAAATTCGGAGTTGCAGGTGCCCATGTTCGGGTAGAGGATTACGTTATTCAAAATTTGACGGCTGTAGGTATCATCGTTTTTCACAAGGTGAGAAATATACATACATTAATGCAGATTTTTCATTATTTAATTTCTTTAAATATAATACAGGACAATAATATTTCTTGGCAACAGTTTAAAAAGTGATATGCTGTTTATAGTGAACCGACGCAAAATGCCGTTTCGAGACTAATATAGCCCTTCTGAGCTAATGCGTCTTTATATTAGTAGATAGTTACACAAAATTATACAAAATTTGTGTTAAAATAAAAAAAGCCAACTGTTTGGTATGCTTAATACAACATAAGATTACGCATATTGAATAGAATTTGAAATTTTGGAAATCATTGCCCTGGATTATTTATATTTTGATGTAAGTAGATAAACATGGCATATGATCGACTTTAGCATAGAATTGAAATGGCATAAGATCGTTGCTGAAACATATGGTATGGCGTAGAATCAACACGACTGTAGTTACTCGCATACGGTCGATACAATAAAAAAAAGAAATTTTAGTAAGGATGTAATAAATTGGACAATTATAATTGACAGCAGCTCGCGATCAAGAAGCGAAGAATTTCATTAAACTATCAATTTAGAATATCTACGCACAGAAACGACACCGGTATAAGATTGACACTAGCACAGAATCGAAATCAGTTTTTGAATTTCCGAATCGACTCTGTGCCGACAAAGCTGTCGATTCTGTACAAATGTCGAGCAGCCCCTATGAAATGAATCTGTATATTCATTAGAAAGTGTTGGTTTAGAAGTCTTCGCTAATCAATCGTTCCTTGCCTCAGAAATCTTGACCAATCAGTCAAATTCGAGGCCGGAACTTGCATTGAATTTTCATTTGGATATGTCAGCATCTAAATTACTAACACACATTGAAGAAATTTTAAATTTTTTACATTCCTCATCATCATTTGAAGAGTTGCTGGGAGAAAGAGATAATATGCCAATGACCCACGATAAGAAAAAAAGATAACAAAGATAAAAGAATAAAATATTAATTGAGAAAGGGGAAGTAAAGCATATATAAAAACGCTACAATTGAGATACTACTGTGAATTTGACATTGCACTCCCCTCACTTCCCTCGCTTAATGGGCAAGCATTAAGACTCTGAAATCCAATCTGCCAAATCCAAACAAAAATTATTCCCATTACAGTTTTTAGTTGGCGCGTCACTGTGGAATCGTTAGGTATTTCAGAGCAAGAAATAAGAAAGCATCAGCTACATTTAATAGTAGGTTTCGAAGCATGAATGTTCCAGCTGCTAGTCGGGCGCACAACCAGTTATATCACAAGAGCATTCACGGGGATGGGGAAAATTCCTAATTACATAACGAAATAATAGTCATCCTATTAAAAATCAGGTCATCCGTGACAATGACTATCATATTTTATATTTGCAAGTTAAAGAATTATTTTGTTTTAAAATGTCAGAACCACAATCATTCAAACAAGTTCAGTAGAAGTTCAACAAGCATTCAGCTTATATCATTGTGCGCGGTTTCAGTTCCGTAAGTGCTTAATGTATTAATTCCCGAAAACGAAACGGAAACTATTTTCTTTCATTCTTTTATCCTTTCTTCTAAGCTCTTAATGAATGGATGCCGAAGGAAAACCGCAATGCCGCAAAGCTTGCGACTTCTTGAAGGAACGTACTCCAGGGAGAAATGCAGAATGGCTCTTTTGAGACACCAGAAATAAATAGCTATTAGATTGCAAAGAATACGATTGTAAATTCCGTCAGCAAGCTGGAACTTTATTAGGGACATGTTTGGATATAACAGTTTGGGGAATCTTTTACGTTACAGAAGGACTTTAAGTTACAATTTGTTAGTAGAAGTTGGGACACAAAACGATGCCATAGTAATCGTTGCTATATTCAATCAGAAAACTTAGTGAATTATATTCACTGATTTTATTGCATAAAATATTTATTGTTTTTAATTTAAGTATTGATTAATACTTTATTTTAATGTTTTAAGTCATTGTCTTTTAATGGCTGTGAGAATAACACGACTGAATACTGATTACATGGCTGCAATCTCGGTGAATGCGTAAGATGCACTGGTGACAACATGAAAAAAGCTTTTGACATCTAATTGCAAAAACTAACAGTAATCCTGAAAATATTATAAATTTAATAGCAGAAAAGTAATATTGGTCTCGAGGAAGTTCTAATATCTAAAAGCAGACATAAACTTTATTGTAAAAAATTAAATTTGAATGTGAGTGATTCATTTACCACTAAAAATAAACATTATCAATTTATGTTAGATATATTACGTCAGTAATAAAATCATTTTAATTGCTAAAGACAGTTAACTGGGAGAGACATTAAGGTTCTGGAAGCAAAAACGGGAAAATCTGCTATACTTTTACAGAGATTTGAACCTGAGATCTTTCAATTTCGAGAATACCATCACAACACGCATGCGGGGGAGGAGGGTAAAAACTAATATCAATTGAAATTATTTGACATTTTAAGACAAATGACATGCATTAATTATGAAAATATGATATTTACAGGGAGATAACTTAAGCTAATCTTTAAATATGTTAACATTTAAAGGTAGGCAACAAACTGTAATCTTAAAATTAGTAGAATTTAAATGTCGTTAATTAAAAATCTAATCGTGAAATAATTGGTATTTCAATGCAGATAATTATAATTAACCTTACAATATTATTAATTTAATTTTAAATAATTGATTTTCTTCCAGTTTCGAGAAGATTAAATGGACGTGTTGGCCTTTCATTCCGTTTCCTGAAGTAATGTATATTTGAATTCAAAGACATAATAATATAATATGCCGGAAGCTATGATTGATCGGTTCTGAGAACATTTCGCGAAGAATAATAATAAGGCAATTGAACGAGGAACAGTTTAAATTTGATGGCTGAGTTTGGAAAAATTATCCATAGTTTCCAAAATTATTTTGTTTTAAGGGTAAGTAATTTTAGGTATGTTTGAGTAAACCTATATAAACTGACGTTTAAGCGAAATGAAAAAAAAATGCTTAAAAAAGCAAGAGAAAAAATAATTATTAAACTCCTTACCTAAATTTTGCTGCACAAGTCATTTAAACAAATAATTTTTGTATTATAAAGAGTTAAGATACATCCCATCTGTTCATGTTTAAACGGTTTCTTAAAATAAAAATATCATATTTCACAGGTTCTTAATTTTATATAAAACAAGCTATTTCATTTCCGTTTACGGTACGCAGGGCAATATGGGATTTCTTTGCATTTCTTCGAGTGGTATAGCTCCCTAATGCATCAATTTCATATCTTTAAAAGAGTCCAAACAGTTTTAAACAGCAAAAATATATATACTTTTAATAAGGACATTTTCTTATTAAACTTATATAAATTAGCGTATTATAATATGGTTAGCGACGCTGACTACCGTACTGAAGGGCCATACTCGAATTCTGGAAAAGGCAATAATATTTGTAAATGTATAATATCTGTGGGGAATGGGGTCAGTGTAAATATGCGGCTAGTTCAAAAGTCCTTTCCGAGAGGTTGCCGATAAGGTAAGAGGGCTGAGAGACCCTAGGACAAGTTCTCCCCCCCCCGGGGTGCTCTCCATCAAAATGTGGGGCAGAACTGAGCAAAGTCGTATTGTCACCTGTACGGTGCCGAAGGCTTTTGCCAACGACAAGCGCAGTCTTACACTCTTCGCAATAATGAATTTTGAGGGCTTATTCTGGTGTTATTGTCAGACAAATCACAACAACACAACGTCAAAAAATATTTACATTATGTACAAGAACATCATTTTTGCTCTTCCAGCTTCTATTAAGTTTGGGCGTCTGCATAAGCGTAATCTTTCATTGTCTTGTTGTAGAAATTCTGTCTACTTTTCCCTTTTTCGATATTTCTAGATGCATTCCTTTGTCTTTAATTTGTTAGGTTTGTTACGAATATTTTTCAGAATGCCAGTACTTATAATGTACTGGAGTAGTTATTACACTGTAAATGTTGGCAACTGTGTTTCAGTCCGCAATGTATGGTTGACAATGCAGCCATATGGCTGGTCATTAATGCTTATGTGTGATATTGCCTTTGTGGCATGAAAACAAATGAATCATTGTCGAGCCGGATGTCCTGTCGAGGCATAGTCTCAGGGAAAGGGGACACTTGGATCCGTATCTCCGAGATAGTTGCAACAGTTGGACAAAGTCATCAACTGTCATTTATAAAATGCTGAAGACCTTCAACAATGATATGTGCTACATGTGATTTCTTGACCACGAAAAACTCATACATTTGATCTGAACTAAATTCAAGGAGAATAGTAACAATTGGAAGATTCCGCTTTCTAAATTTTGAAGATAAGCCGTCACATTTTTCACTCCGAATTCCATTGTGGCAAAGGATGTTGGCAAAAAAGGCTATAAATAGACTGGTTGTAAAGTTCCATTCTCTCTCTCTCTCTCTTTAGTGTTACGTTCGATCGTGTGAATAAAAGCAAGTCACTTCTGCTAACTTTCGTCCCACATCGATTCTGAGGTACAGCTTTCTTCAGCAAGTTTTCTTGCTTCTTCGTATTATAAATTATTTTTCTACCTGTGAGCAAGATCGACCAAGCAGTGCATTTTGTAAAACATTACTGGATGTTTTGCATTCCTACTGAGCTTTATAGTTTCTACAAGCATGACTTCGAAATTTAATTAGTAACTTTTGCGCTGTTTCACGATTTCACTTCCTTCGATGCCCTGTTCTTTCATCACAAAATCACGGATGTCATTATGTGACTGGTGTTATGTAGGTTTCTTGTGACCAAATATATATCTAAATCTCTAATAAAACATTAATGTTTTGAATAAATGCGTATTTCACTGGTGAAGATATTACGCGTTCTGTTTGGTACTACGCAAGGGTAAGTCAAATTTATACTTATATCCAATTTAAGGTTATCAAGGCACATCGGAATTAAATGATAAACAGAGTTATTGCGCCAGTAGAGCAGAAAACTAATTAAAAAATCTAACTCGAAATAATTCACTAAATTTTGAAACCGTGATTCTCTCATTTTATAATATTTGGGCACTGTGATTCCCAAATTATACAACTTAAATCAATCACGGTACAATACTCTGTCAAAGGAGATAATTAACTGATTATTCGAAACGGATATACGTACGAAAGGTGAAAAGATGTGAGCTTTATAGGAATGAATAGATGTTAAAATTTTGTAGCATGTTTTGTTAATGTTTTGAAACGCACTGCGTAAAATTTTACGAAAATGGCATTTTTTTGGAACACTCAAAGAGGAATCATCATCTTACATTCAGACAATCACCATGCGCCTCATCATCATGCCGAGATTGCACAAAATATTTTGATGGATTATGACTTCACTTCAATACCTCATTCACATTACTTTTCTGGCCTGGTTTCATAATATTTTTCTGTTACCTTTTATGAAGAATTCACTTAATTGATGAAGACCTCAATTGATGAAGAACAAGGAGATCACATATGAGACTGCTAAATGACGGGAGTTCAGGACAAATCATGCTATAAGATGACTGAAAAAACATTTCAGCTGATAATCTATCAGTGCATTTATGTAGGGCATGATTATGTAGAGAAATCATAATTAATATTTTTAGCTCAAACATGCTGTTCACGGTGAGGTTCTATGTACCTTCCCTTGTACAACTTTCCTTCTTTGTTGTTATGGTACAACTTTCAGACAACAGACCACTGATGCTGACTTTCCAAGGTCTGCAATTAGAATCCTAATAAGAACATCGTAATATGTCTTGCTCTAAAAACGTCTTCTGTCCACAATTGGGTCCAAACTAAACAGGTACATGATGTGCCAGAAAGGCTGCACTTGTTATCGACTAGCCTCTCTCTAGTAAACATTTTAGTTTCATATTTTCGGCCACAACATTAAGGTATTTCTTCCATGTAGTTATCATATAAAGAACGGTAGGAACATCAGTTCTATAATCCGCAGATTCCTGTTTCGGTTTCAAGTGAATGAAAGGTCATTTTCCTACTACATTTAATTAAAACAGTTATAAGGTAAAGAAAATGTTACCCTGAACGCTTTTATTAGTTTTAATTAAGAAACAGATTTTAGGTAATAAGGGCAGCCCTTTAATTGGCGCAGTACTTTATCTTCTCTACATGTTCTTGAAATTGGATTATTTGCATACTATCTGGAATTAATGTTAAAGATCTGTTACTAAACTATATTTTTATCACGTAAAAGAAAATATTTACAGATAAATATTTCATACAGATTCTCATTTTTTGCCTTTTCCCAGATGGTCAAACAGTTTGCTCTTGTACTTACTATGCAAAGACAAATGTATACAGGACGTTAATGTTTTAGATTCAAAAGTTTAAAATTTTAGTTTATCTCTAAATATCTGCTACCTTTGTGAGCAAAGTGTTTTATTATTCAGGCTTAGCAATAAAAATCTTCCGATTAATATTATTTGTATTTAATTTGTATAGTTTTAAGTTAAATCTAAATATATGCTAAGTACTTAAGGTTTATCATAAAGTGCTTGTAGTCATTAATGTTTCCAGGTTTAGCAATTAAAGGCTTCTGATGGAAATTATCTGCAATTAATCAATGCATAACATATATTTAAACGCAATAAACGCGATCATAATTACTTTCTTGCACAATGCTGACGAAGTAATTCCTTTTCATTGTCAATTAAAGCTGCGCTTGAGGCTTCGTAGTTTATAAAAATTACACTCTATTAATTATGTATGTTACCTAAACGTCTAAGAATTAAAAAGATGCTTAAGTTGGTCATTTACTAAAATGAATCTCCTCCCTTGTGAAACGACAGAATTGCCACCTTCAGAATAATAACGACAACGAAAAAAAAAGTCCTTCAAGATGCTATCAAAATGGCGGTCTGTTTCTAGTACATAAAGAAAATATATAACGAATGCAAATGGGAGAAGTGATTAGCTCAAACAAGAAGCAGAATGCTGAAAGAAAAAAAATGCAGATGGTAGATACTTGAATGAATGGTTGGGAAAAAAAAAGGTTAAAAATTATATAAAAAAAGGGGGGAATGGAACACGGAATGAATGCGAAATTCCCGTCATTTGCTCTTGTCTTTGTACACTCCCCATTTATCAGCATGATAGTTCATTTGCATGAGTGTATTATGCATACGCCCAAATCACCACTTTTTTGTGTGTTATCGCAGAAGAGTGCTTTGTTTCACAACAATAAACTGTGGATACGATCTTTTTCCTTCTTCACGTTTTGAAGAGAAGTGTTCTTTATGAGGTTTATTACACTCTCCGGCATCGCACGTAAAGCTACGAAATTACGGTTCACATTTTAAGTTTTTTCGCCCGTAGGGAAATTATTAAATTTATGTTATAGATGATTTGTTTTTATCTTTTTATTTTGAGAAATGAAAGCATTACGTTCTGCTATAAATTGGTCTTTAAGTCTACGTATAGCAGCGTTAATGCCGGTGCGGATGTTTAGTGTTTTGTTTTTCTTAAGCAGACATAAAGTAGCGCGTAAAAGCTTCATTTTATAAGCCAAGCGCCATGTTAGATTTCTTAAGGTTTATTATGTGATAATATGATATTATAGGGAACGCATGTTTAAAGAACTGTTTATTATTTTAAGGAACTATTAATATTCATAACAAAACTTTTATTTTAGCGAAGAGGCTTTTTTAATCGGAATATCCTTCTGTCGTAGTTTTTATCTTAAAAGATAGAATTCTACTTGATTTCTTCTAATCGAGTATCTAAATAGAGTAATCGAGTATTAGTAATTTCTTCTAATCTGTCTTCTAATTTCCTCGAATTTTCTTAGATTGCCTAATTAATTTAATTCTGTTTTTACCTTTCAATACCAAAACACTAAGTATTTACAAAAGACATAAAAAATAAAAGATTTATTCGAAATGCAGCATGAAATTACAATAATGTAAACATTAAGAAAATTAGTGTCTACTTCTTGCAGTCCGAACAAATGAACAATGATTCAAAGTAATTCTAAGTTTAATTTTAATGTCTAACAACCTGGTGCCGATATTCTGCGGTTATTAAATTAAATGAAGACACTTTATAGTTCGTGGCAATCCCACTAAGGCGGATAATAACGAAAGAGCTTCGGTACGGCAGGCTAAGATTGCCAATCCAATTACCAAGTGTCCAAGTTTAGGTAAGGCGACACTTGCAGATGCGCCGCGGATATCTTGGTGTAGTCGTTTTTCCACAGATGGATGCAGTGTAAGAGATATCAGTGTAACCATGTCATCTTGGTACATGTCACGAAATGGCAAATTCTGCATGAGTTGCTAGCTCATTCCTGAAGTGAGAATTCGTCACAAGCGCCAAGATGGTACTCAATCAATCGTATTCTCCAAGACGAGGGTTATGGGAGACATCTGATTACAGATTATTATTGTACAACCCTGTACAGCCATAATCGTACCTTCTCTGAGACTTTTCGTGAGGAAAAGTCGCTGTATAGACGGATGTTTTAGGTAAAATTATGTGGAGTAAAGAAGCGAATTTCAAACTCAGTACGGAGTTATTCAGATACATTTGCTCAAATGGAAACCTATCATGGATAATATAGGTTAATCAAATGCAACAGACCCTCAGTACCTAGTGTGATTTGAAATATTCATATTATAGAAACGTATTCTATGACGGAACCTTAACTGGACGAAGGCACATGGAGTTAATGCAAACGGCAATACCTGCCTTTCTAAATCACTTACCGTTAGTTTCAGACACATTCTGTTTAATCCCAATTTCATGGCTCACCACCGCATCATCTTTTATCAGCATAGAGCTTCTTGTTGGACAATTTAGGGAACGTTGTCAGTTAAGAAGATAATGAGGACAGTGTGTAAGTTATTTCTTCCGCCTTCTTTGCATGTCTTCGTGGTATAGTGGTCAGCACACTCGACGCGTATTCTGGAGATCCGTGGTTCGATTCCTGGCGACGGCATTGCCCACTTTTCATATCTTCTGCTTTCAAAAAATACCAAATGTCTCTAGAAATGTACCCCAAAACAATCGTGGAGAAAATAACGGAAGGCGACAATATCGTCGGACAAAAGGTCGCGGAAAACCATTAACGAAGGAAAACATTGAAATAGACAGTAAAGCTTTGTATAACCTTTACAGTTTTAAAACGTTGCACAAATATCATTGTAAAACTTAAAGCACCTATAAATCATCGCATGATGACAAAATCTCAGACTGCGTTTATCAGGACTACTGTTTCTTCTAGTTGATTTCGCAAACATAACTGGAGTCCTGAGTAGGAACAGGGAGCTTACTAAAAACTATGTTCGTGCGTGTGTAGAAGATACAACAAAGCTAAAGAAGGGTTAAAATTTCCCTTTATCTGCTTATCGATTTTACGGACATTCCCGCTCTTCGGGATGCAAAGACCAACCACTTGTGGCCTGAACGTAAAAGGATATAAGACTACTAAAATTTAAATAAGAGCTAACTTTTAATATTTCACACAGATGACTAGCACTAGGAGTGGCCTTTTAAATTACTACGTCTGTAGTACGTAAACTGCGGAAAACTACAATACGTCTTTAACTTTCAAGAGGATTAAACATCTGGCCTTAAAGGCGGACAGTAACTGATGGCAAGCTCGTGTGAAGACTCGTAACAAGAGGGCTCGTCATCCTTCTACTACTTAGCAAAATGCCACAACTTATATACTTAAGCGTTAGCAAGTACAATTTGCATAAATATATTCACGCGTTAATTCTGCCCGGAAGTGGAAAATAAGAGATGATAGTAAAGTTTCGAAATAAAATAAACGTTAGTGAACTTAAAATCCTTGCACGTTTTCTGAAAGAAAACAATTTAGTAAATTTTCTCCGAATGATTTGTGAGCACAAGGAAAAAATACGTATTACATTGACCTCTTTATTTAATATTTTTATATTAACCAGCAAATGTTTACTAAACAAACAAAAAGGAAGCTTGAGAATTAAAAATCTGGAATATAGTAAAATTTTGTGCTGCATATAGCAGAGAATAGAACTTTAAACTCGTGCTGCTAATTATTATAAGTTATTATTTATTTATCTACTTTTATAAAGGCGTAGTAGTCGATTTTCGTTAAAAATATAGTACTGAAAAGACTAGAAAAAGAAAGATACGTATCTCTAAATTCTATTAACAGCTATACATAGCAATAATTTTTATTAATTTTTAATGCTTAAATTTTCATCTTGCGTTTTCAGTAAAAATTTATTAATTAATAGAAAGATACGAAATGCAGACGCAAAAATATTACTTATTTTTACTTGCACTCTCAGTGCATTTATATAAGTTATATTATGCAGCCAACATTTGCGATATGTGTATATATGTAATCGAATCCTAAAATATCGATATGTCAAGACATATGCATATACTATTAGTCCACGTACGGCCCTGTAAAATAGGGGTACCGGTAATTTATTCGTGAATATTTTCTATTTATTCTGATTTTATTACAACCGGTTATTTGGAAACTAAATTATTAGCACATTTTTCCCCTCTCGATTTTCGTACAGTAAAATCAGTTAAAAAAAGAGGAGGAAATAAGCGAGTAAATACGTATAGCATAAATTTGAGAAATTAGAGAAAATAGTAATTGTTTTTGTATTTGAGAGGTTGATCTGTTTATAAGTTTATAAACAAGCCTTGGATACCAAAAGACTTTTTTATTTTATAAAATAGAAAGTTAAATTTATTTCTCTAACTAGTTTATTTACAATCGTACTTATTTATATTTTGTATTACTATGTATTGATATTTTGCACCTCTTCTGACTGTTTCTGATTTTGAAGCTTTTAGTTAAATATATACGTAACACTTTTTTTTCTGATTCTATGCAAATACTCTTTAAGACAACAATACACTGTTCTAGATCGCTTTCGCTTTCTATGACTGTGGTTTCTTGAAGTAAGTATGTTCAGTTTCGATGAGAAAAGGATTTATAATATATGATAAGTGCACCAGCGGCCGAGCGGTAAAGTCGCTGAACACTGGTAGTTCCGATCTGGGTTCGATTCCAGGCAAATCGGTGGCTACATGGGTGCTTTTGTGGCCTTCCTCATGTGTGAGATGTATACAAACCAGTTTTCTTGAAACGCCCTCCAAGAAGGTCACCCCTTCCCTTAGGAAGATAGCCCTAGTGTGCCTTGCCGTAATCTCTATAAATCAAACACTACTTATCATCTATGATGGGAGTGTGTGCTTTCGTTAATTTAAATAAGCATTCACTAAAGATATTTTATATATATAATTTTTAAACGAAAAAAACGAAAACGCGAAATGCTTATCTTCTCTGTGCAAATGTGCGCTTACGCTCCAGTTTGCTTTTTAACGAGAAAGCACTGAATATTGTTGCCAATTTACTCCTTTAACTATGTATAATTTTGAATTTATATGATTTTGTAATGTCATGTATTATATTATTTATTTATTTATGAATGCATTTTATACAATAAGTTTATTTTCTATTCAAATTTGTGACCATTTTTTCTTTTTATAAAAATTTCTCTCTTTCGTTATGTAGTATATCTTACATAACAAAGAGATAGACGTTTAGATTGTAAAGATACCTGAGGTAGAACCTCATGTAAAAGACTGTAATGCCTGATGTATAAGCAAAGCGTCATGGTGACAATTTATATCGTCAAGCTGGCGATTTTGGGGATTTTCGAGAAGTTACTAGAAAATACATTTTTGAAGCATTAGGAGAGATTGTTTTCGAAGCTTCTAGAAGTGCTAAGGTAGCTGTTTATATAACTGTTATAAGCACTGAGAGTAAATCAGTTTAGTAATTCCTTTCAAAAAAATAGTTCAATTATACACTGACTACCAATAAGTATTTGGACACCTATGCAAATGACGATATCCGCGATCCTAAGGTACGTCACGGACTCCGCCGGTATGTATCGTGTAGGAAACAGCATCGGCTTTAGTCGCATGCAAGATGCCTCGCAGTTCGGAGCTCTCTGATTTCGAGAAAGGTATAATTATCGGGTATCACAAATGTGGCCGAACCTTAAGGGACATATCTAGAGATCTGAAGTACCCAAAATCGACAGTGGCCTATGTGATTAAGAAGTGGACGGTGAGCGGTGATTGTCGGAATGTGCCCCGAGTCGGCAGACTAACGAAATTGGGAGATAGAGACCGACGAGTGCTGTCCAGAGAAATTCGGAAGAACTGCACCCAACCGATGGCCCTCATCCGCGAGGAGTTTCAACAGGCATCCAGGAGTATTGTATGAATACCATCCGTAAGGAAGCACATCTGCTTGGTTTTCATGGTCGTGCTGCTGCCCATAAGCCTTTGATCGCAAACGTCCAACCGCGCTGCTCGGTTAATGGTGCAACGCACATCGAAATTGGACCGTAGATCAGTGGAAATGGGTTCTTTGGAGTGACGAATCAAGGTTCACCCTTTACCGTTCGGATGGCAGGGTCTGGGTCTGGCGTCTACCTGGAGAACGTCTCTTGCCAGAATGCATTGTGCCAACAGTCAAGCTCGGCGGAGGTGGAATTATGGTCTGGGGGTGTTTCTCCTGATATGGGCTGGGACCCTTGGTCCCCATTCATGGTAAGCTCAACTCCGATGCCTACTGCACTATTTTGGATGACAATGTGCTTCCTACGTTGTGGCAGTTTTAAGGGTTCGACCCCTGTTACTTTCAGGACGACAATGCCAGTTGTCATGTTTCGACGTTAACCAAGGCTTGGTATGGTGCCAATGGAGTTCATCGAATGGACTGGCCTGCCCAGAGTCCAGACCTGAACCCTATCGAGAACCTCTGGGACGAGTTGCATCGCCGAATTCAGGGGTGCACTACCCGTGCAAAATCGGTGAAGGAACTTCTACGTCTTCTAAAAGCCGAGTGGAAGAAAATACCACTAGCTGTCATACAAAGACTTGTGGAGAGTATGCCCCGGAGGGTCCACGCTGTAATTATCTCTCGTGGAGGTTCTACCAACTATTGATTTTGAATAAACTTAGCTTTTCTTTTCTATCACAGGTGTCCAAATACTTATTGGTAGTCAGTGTATTTTGCACTTGTTCAGTGATTTTTGGTTTGGGCATTGGTCTGTGAGTGACTTGTGATCTATCGTATTCTTTGCATGTTAATCTTACGACAGAACAAGGTTCCACTAAGGAAGCCTAAATTTCCTCAAACTACCTTGAAAAAGATTTTTTTTTATTTTAATGCCTAAATGCCCTTGGTACTTTAAACCTAAATTTATGATTTTTGAATATTTTGTCTTAATTTCTTCGACATATTTCAAGATGGACCTTCTTAGAGATGCAACAAATATATTCTGAGTCATATATATATATATATATATACAGTCAAACACCAAAAATCCGCACTGCCTCTCAAAATATAAACATTGAATTTATAGGTTCCAGAAACCGCAGAATGGAGAATGAAATACCGAAGAAAAAATATTTATCCAATAATGACGTCATAATTACCGAATAATAATGATTCTGTGTTAGTGGCAGAAAAAGATCTTAGTCCAGAAGAGGTTTTCAGTATGGATGACGTGTTCAGATGAGCTAACACTGGCATATCAGATAACCGATGTTGAAATCATTGTCTCTGTTTTGAACTCGCCACGGCAAAAAAACGATTCCGACACCGACACAGATAATAAATATGATAGGAGTGAGAAAGTATCTTTTAATGGGGGTTTGGAACATTGTGAAAAATACCTAAAATATTTAGAAGAACAGAAATGTGTCACAGAGCAAGAGATTATGACTCTGTAGAATTTACAAAAAAAAAACTTACTCTGGAGCACCTAAAGTTTTAAAACAAACCTTTATCAGAAAAATGTTTGAAACAAGTAAAAAAATGAATATTTTATGCTTTATTAGTATCTCTTATTTTTACACGTCTCTATTGTATATGTCCTTAATGCTTTAAAATATTCATGCAATCACTTATATAAATGAATAATATATATATATATATAAAACAATTTAACGCATGTAATAATGTATATTGTTGTACATAATAATTTAAGTAAATGTATCTAATATGCCTTATTTATTTTGCACTTTTAGTCTGAATGCTATGATTTGGCTTTTCTGTCCTGAAATCCGCAAAATCCTAAAATCCGCACAACCTCTGGTCCCAAGCGTTGCGGATTTCTGGACTTCTACTGTATATATGATATACAGCTTTGAAGGTACACACACATATTGATATTTGACGTATATTGGATGTGTATTTGACGTATGTTTGACATTTATATATATATGACTTTGACGGTCAGAGGGTTCAAGGAGAGTTTACCTATGTTTTGCCCCTTGTACTTTACTTAGCTGTAGAGCTATTATTTACTTCAGTATAGTGACAATTTCTTCCTATTCGTCTAGGACAGTTATTGAGATCTCTACAAAACCGCAGCTCGTAACAATATTATTTCCTACAAGTTCTATAACGCTGCGCTGGACAACGCAGAAAATTCGTAGAGAAATGTAACACTAAGTTATTAAATAACTATGAATTACGAGAAATTTTAATTTGCTAAATACGAAAGGTACATAATG
>KK114362.1:316283-389703 GCA_000611955.2 Stegodyphus mimosarum | reverse complement strand
TTCCAGCTGGGAAAAGTAGACATTTTCATATATTACTAAAGCATACGAAATACCACTGCTTGTTGATGTAATAAATTCAGCTCGTTAAGTAATTTATGATAATTACTACATAAATGAGACTGTCTGCATAACTGCTTTCATGCGTACTAATTCTGAGATAAAGATGTCTGTCTACATGGATGGAATTTCGCAGACATATAATCTGGTCTCTGGAAGCTCATGTTTTCCCATATCTCTCTGATACAAAGAACGTGATAAATGTTTGTGAAAATTCCCATCTGTATTTTCAGTCAAACATAAAGTCATTACCGTTGTTGCATATTCTTATCAGACAGACCAATAGCATTGTTAACAAACAGGATGAAGAGTTTATAATCTACTTACATAATTAAACCTGTGTAAAGAGAGTGCTGCTGAGGACTGACTTTGAGATAATTGTTTATAAATTTAGTTATTTAGCACAACTCATTGGCCAAATTTAAATCTGCCTTAATAATATGTGAACTAATTAGTAGACTAGGAGATATACATTTTTAGCGTTGTGATTGTTTTCTGATAGCGCTTAACTGATATATGTATAATTGAAATACGTTATGAAAATGACTTAAAGTACAATCCGGGTGAGGATTAACCAAGCTACGGATAATTTGGGACCTGCTGAAAATTACTGGTATGCTGGTTTACTTCGAAACGATGGAAAAGTTACTATCCAAAACCATTAGAGTAAAACTAAATTGTCTGCGGGCAATTTTGAAAACGCAAGAAAAGGGCGTAGAATAACAGCGGTGACAAGAGATTACGTATAGTAATTTCGAGTTATTTTTGTCAGCAACAATATACCATTAAATTATACATAATTAGCCCAAAGGAGCGTCATCCCAGAAGGACCATTAGTCTGAAACTGGGATTTGCAGTTGAATCACTATAAAAGCCTGAATCACTTTTCAATTTGTTGCCACCAAATATTATCTCCCTGTATTACATTTAAAGAAATTAAAAAATGAAGAATTTGAATGAATGTACGCATGTTTTTTGCATTTTGAAAAAACAACAGTATCTAAAGTCATCAAAATTTGAATAACGTACTCCTTCATCCGAATGTGGGCACCCAGAAGCCCTAATTTTGAATTTGAATTTGTTTTATTGTGTATTTCATATTTTGTGAAATTTAACGAATTTTTTATTAATAAACTCCAAGATTTCACAGCGATCAATGGCAACACTGTAGGGTAAAAAATTTTACCTTCAGTATGCGAGATTGTCTATCGGAAGTTCTAAAGATAGGCTGTTTTTAAATATTTTTGGGCCAAAGGAACATTATTCCGAATGCTCTCGAAACGTGTATTGCGTACATAAATGAAAAAAAACGCCCTTTTGAGCATAATATAAAATCTGAAAGCTTTCACATTTTTTAAGTATATAAACACTGTACACAAAAAATAAAAGAAAAAGTAGTTAACCCTTTTAGTACCGAACGACGATTTATATTTTATTATTTTTTATATTTTCTTTCGGTGCACTTGCCAAAAATACCAACAACAATATATCGTTGCGCCTTTATTGGGGCCTTATTGTACTCATCACAAGACGTCTGTGTTTCAAAATAACTTTATAAAATGTTAAAATGGTTCATATTCGATGCAACCTCATATACAGACCCGCGGCACTAATCAGCATAAAATATAACAAAAAGTTAAATCTAATAACCATTTTTTTCACTTGTGTTGCATTGAATATGAACCATTTTAACATTTTATAAAGTTATTTTGAAACACAGACCTCTTGTGATGACTACAATAAGACCCCAACAAAGGCGCAACGATATATCGTCGTTGATATTTTTGGCAAGTGCACCGAACGACGATATATCGTCGTTCGGTACTAAAAGGGTGAATAAAGCCAACGCGTTCACTACCGCAACAACAACACTCTGCTAAAGCTGAACCTAAGTTTCAAAGAAACTTTCTTGAGTTATATATTTTTACTTATTTGTGCTAATTGTTTACGCTGAAATTCCTTATTTATTTATTGTTTAACTGCACAAAATTATAACTTGTGTGATGCAAAATTAAACTGAATATTCAGCCTATAGACCAACCACAGATTTATCACCCTTTACAATCGATTATCACCCTTCACAATTATTTCACATTCAACGCGAACACAAACAAGTCAGATTAAAATCAAATAAATATTAATGTCTCTATTCTTGATTAACTCCATCTAAAAAGATAACACATTTAAAAGGATTGACATATCGTATGCACAAGATAAGACCTATTGCTCTGGTTGCTAAGGTTCAAATTATTCGTAACGAGATCCTAAATTCACAACAAAAATGTCTATTTCAACAACATTATGTCTTTCGTAAAATGCCAAGCACCGTATAATGATCCATTAAGTTTAACCATTCATGAACCACTCAATAAGAAAAGCTCAGATAGCCAAAAGCTCCAATATCCTCACAATTAAGATTAACACCCTAATTTTAAACTATGTCTGACAACATTAAATTTGTGCACATTTCTGTTCGGAGCGAATATTTGATAAGAGTCAAGAAAGACAGGATACATATTAACTCAAATATAAATATTAATAAAACTTCAGAATGAGTTCCACAAAGTTATTTTTCTCAAGTATTCGTATTCTTTATGCTTAACCACTTTGTGAAATTCCATAGCATAATTTGTGAGACTTCTGACGTCTCTTACTTTCCCTCACATTTCCTCGCCAGGATTTAAATTAAATAGAGTGAACAGAAGTATTTAAACTGTTGGAACAAAAAGGTGAGACAAAGAGTGAATGAGTACCACAAAGTTATTTTTCTCAAGTATTCGTATTCTTTATTCCTAATCACTATTTGAAATTCCAAAGCATAATTTGTGACACTTCACTGAATTCTCCTATTTCCCAACGCATTTCCTCGCCAGGATGTAAATTAAATAGAGCGAACAAGAGTATTTTGGAACGAAAAGGTTAGACTGAATGTGAATGAGTTCTTTAAAATGAGTACCACAAAGTTATTTTTCTCAAGTATTCGCATATTACAATCCTAGCGACTATGTGAAATTCCAAAGGTAGATACAAACAACTATAGTTATGCAGACAGAAGCATGGATAGTTCTAAACAAGAAAATGCCACGCTACAAGGAGTCGTTCCCCTTCTTGCCCAAGCCTGATGATGTCATCAAACCCATATCACTTATTGAATTTCGAGATGGAAAAAAAAGAAAGATAGGGGAAAAAATCCCCCTGTATTATCAGTTGCGTTTCTGGATCGCAAGATTAATGATCTTTATTATTAGCTTTCCCCTTCCCCTCGATCTCTACCCTTCTTTCAATCCCCCTTCTTAATTCCATCTTTCTTCCTTTCTTTGTCTCTTACTCCTCAGGCTATTGCCTCCGATCAAAATTATTTCTTATACCATTCTTTTGCAGCAGGAGGAGGGAAAGGGAAATGCTTATCTTTTGTTGTTTTATTTTTCAATTTCTGTGTGCTTCCAATCTGCAGATTAATGATACGAGAAAGTGGATTATTACATCAGGTTAAGAACGATATAAAAAAATTGTACCCAATCGGTCTTTTTACTTTTTTTCTACTGTTTAAGATGCGATTAGATATCTTGGAATGGCAACATTTGCTTGTCCAATTGAATTAAGACACGGGATTTGAATACTCGCAGTGAATTACGAAAGTAGTTTTCCTTTTTATATCTTATCTCATTCCTTAGCTATACTTAGTTATTCAAAAAGCAGATGGATGATTATAGGTAGTGGATCTGCAAAGCTTCAAGATTACTTTTAACAACTTCTAGCAAACCTGCTAAAGAATAATTTACAGCATTTGTTCCTATGATTTTTCAGCTTTCAGTTCCGAAAATATTGTTTGCTTACGGACTGCGTTTCTTGAATAACCATTTCTCTATTGAGTGACGAAGCTTATAAGTACCTCTCTACTAAAAATGGGGGTTATGAGTCTTTTATGGATGGCCCAATTTACAAAACTGTAGGTTTGAAGAAAATCCAGTCAGAGAAACCACTCCTTCTCTAATTCGTTTTGGTTTAGTAGATATTATTGATGACATATCTAAGTATTTCTTGTCATGTATAAAATATTTCTTGACTAATGAATTAAAATATTTCAACAATAATGAATTAAATTATTTCGTAATTGCCTGCTAGAGAGTAGACTAGTTAAAAGAGCCAACAGTGACACCGAAGGGCTCGGATTCGATTCCCGGAGAAAGCATGGTTGTAATTGCCTGTTCATTCATAGTAGGCAACGGTGGCCCACCTATTAGGTGCCTTTACAATAAAGTGGTAACCACTTTCGGCCATGGTAGTGGCCAAGCCTAAGTCAGATAAGTGCCTGCCAATGGAAAAAAAGTATTTCCTAGTTAAATTATTTCATGAAATTACACAAAAACTAACTATTTTTGCGTTTAAAGGTTTTTTTAAATCAAAAGTCTATTTCATCCTCATATTCAATTTATTTTCAAGGGTTTAGTTTATTATGCAATGCGTAACAATAAGTTTATACATTTTAAACCAATCTTAATTTATTTTGAGAGAGAATAAAATAGGAAGTGGAGAAGAACTTAAACACTTTTTGTTTCTGATGTATTGGAAATTTTAGTTAATTAAATTATAGAGATCAAATCAAAACATGCAATCATATTGCTTATCAGTTTAAAAATCAGGCATATGGTAATGCCGACGCTGGTTAAAAAAAACCTTCATATTTACACGACATGGCGCGTTTCACATGTGATGTCTCATAATAACTGAAACTGGTTGTGCAAATTATGTTAGTTTACAAATGGAGGTTTCTCTGAACGTTATCAGGCGCCAGTAGCAATGAAATGTATAACACATTTAAAAAGAAAAGGAAAACACAAAATGAATATTTAAAATTTTCCATATATTAAGATAACATAGGACATTCGCAAGCGCTCCGAAATTTCAGTTATAAAATGCACATGATTTTATGAGTTGCGTTATCTAAACAAGAGAGCAGTTTTCAAATAATTTCTTCTACATTTAATTGCAATTACAATGATTCGATCTTCGTTGACTAGATTTACGTAAAGCATCTTCAAATTTCCTTTCTCCCATGTAACTAAGGACCAAGTAAAACTGTGTAAAATACAAAACAGACACTATTAAAGTAAATGAAATTTTTAAAGCTCTGAAGAATTGGAGTTTACGTGTGAAATGGCAAGAAAATAAAACACATAATACATATTATATTATCTCATTTTCAACAGTAAACAAGTTTCGTTTTTATCATTTTCAGTGTCGCATGTAAACAGAAAGATTTATTTAACCTCCGAAAGAAGGTTCTGCAGGTTTTTTACATTATGCTAATTTATTTATTTATTTTACATTATGCTCTTGCTAATTTTATTTTCCATTCCCATCGTTTTGTTTGGAATACACTTGTCCTATGAATCCCCCGCCATTTTCGATGGGTTCCGCTATTTCTTCAGAGTGCTCTTTTAAATTGTAGAGAAACGCTTGCCGGAACACGTGGACTTTTCTCTGTGCACAAACCCTCTTGCCACCTGAAGTTTTATGATCTTGCAAGCAGCATCGAATAACTCTGACTTATTTTTAAATGACTTGATATGAACTGATTTTTTTAAGTGTAGTCGACAAGAATGTTTCTTTCACACATCTGTGGAGTCTATCAGAGTTTTCCAAACAGGAAACGGGAAAATTCAACATGGTTCTTGTCAGTATACGTATTACAGATCTTCTCGTTGTTAGTTTGTAGAGTCATTAAGTTTTTTTGAAGCAGAAGAGGTGAAAAATGTGAAATGCCCTCGCCGAAACTCAAACCTGGACCCCTCGACCACTCACCGAGTGTGTTACACTTTGAAGGCATACTGGAAGGAGGAAGAAAATACTCTCCCTTTTAAAGCGCGACTGGAAATTATTGACACATTGCCAAATCCTGGTGGTGACGAATTACTGTCCACCAGCTTTTATTTCGGGCGCCACTGTAGGGCCATTAAGTTATTTAGAAGCACAGGAGACGTGGAAAATATGCAATACCATCACCGGGACTCCAACTTGGATCTCTCAAATAGGCGCCGAGTGTGCTACTTTTACATCACAAAGGCATGCTGGAAGGAGGGAGAAAATAACTCATAAACTTTATTTTAAGAATAATTGCTAAGGCAATGTATTAATACTATTCATGTACCTGCAAATATATCTCTATAATATAGCAATACGTTAATTTAGTTCCAAGTACATAATATAAAGTGTATCTGAGGTTCAAAAACAATTTTTAAATCAAAGCCTTGAGATGGTACATCAATTTCAGTTTGACTCAATATTCTAGTCTGTAACCATCTCATCAGCAGTCAAACGAATTATCTTCCCCAGCGTTTTTAGTTCACTCATTATAGAGAGTCAGGTTTTTCGAAGCAGCAACTATGAAACATCAACACTGCTCTAACCAAGGTTTCAGTCACATATCTTCCACTTGCAAGTTTGATGCGCTAACTTCTTGCACAGTGAAAACGCTCACGAAGAGAATGGAACATTTCCTTACACGTCGGACAAATCACTGGCCGAGCGGGTTCGACCGGTAAATACTGGGTTCATATTACGATGAACATGCTGGTAGCACAAGCGTTTTAATGGCTTCTTCCATATGTGCATGATCAGCTTCCCTTAGGAAGTCATCGTCGAAAGTATATATTCCTATTAAGCTACACATCTATTCTGTTAAGCTTCCTTTTAAGCTAAATCTGTACAGAATTTATTAGTGTTTTATAATACACTAATAAATCCAATCCTTATGTGTCTCCATTTTATTTAAAAGCTTCTATTCCTGAAACTATGTATGAGAAATAACTAACTGGTAAACTACTCCAAAACATAATTTTCTCTTAAATGCAATGTAAATGAATCAAAATTTACACTATTGTGTTGATAGTTGGCATTTAGGCCACTGTTAATTAAATTCGATTAAAGAACCTATATTTCGGTCAAGTTATTAAATGTTTACTGTCAGAAATGTTTCAAAATAAATTTTGTTTTCCTTATTTCTGTCTTGGATTTTATGGAAAACAAACGAATAAATCAGCAGTATTTACCAGAGCGCAATAATACTGTTGCATGAGTACGGGTTTTGCTATGGATTCAATGAATAAGTCTTTAAAAAGTTAATAAGTTTATTCTTTTCACGAGAAATAAAACAAAATGCTAAAATATTTCCTCAGAGATATTCGTACAATATCACACTATTTCAAACGTTATACAGAACTCAATTCAAAACAGAGAAACTAATTCTATCTCATAACGAATTCGCTGCAATCAATAACAGCATTAAGTAAATAAACAGTTCGCTTTAACTGAGCAGAGGTGTTTTAATTCAGCTTTATAAGCTTTTTAATTATTCACTAGCATGTTCTGGTAAAAACTATTTTCTCGATTTTTGTGGATGGCAACAGAAATTAGGAGATATTTATTTAGGAAATATTAAAGGCACTTTATTTTTACTTTTCCGAAGTAGCTTTCTCTTTAAAAATCGTCTGCGTTGCACGTGAAAACAAAACAATTTTAATTACAATTCTAAATAATTAGCTAAATAAATACGAAATCCGTAACATTGCCCACTTTCCAAGGACTTAACTTCGCGGGCAGTACAATCCCTGGACAGGAAGCCAAACTTACAACTAAGGCATCAATGCAATAATAAACATTACATTACAATAACAAAATAAACAATAATTGCAATAAGTAACTTTCAGCAAATCAATTATTATCAAATACTAAATACAAATCAAATACTATCAATAGCTAAATACAAATCAAATACTTTCAAATGCTAAATACAAAAAGGACTATGATCTTATACTATTTACATTACTATTTACAATTATATACACTACGTACTATGGCCATGGTAAGGAGCTAATCTGCCGTAATGGACGCCTTTAGGCTTAGAGTTCGAAGATTTACGGAGCCGAACCACGACGTCGTTCAACCTGTTTAGGATTGTGTACGGACCATCCCAAGGTGATCGTAGTTTTAGACAGAGTCTTTTGCATCGAGTCGTATTCTACAACTACACCTTGTCTCCTTCGTTGAAACGATGTCCAGTAGGTCTGGTGACGTATCGGGTCTTCATCTTCTCCGTTGCCGAGTGGGCTCGCTCTCATGCAGAACGGTGTATGACTTCAAACGGGGCCTGGACATAATTGATGTATGCCCCAGGCGATTAAGGCGCATCCGTTGGCCGATCAAGCAGGAGGTCACAAGGCAGACGAAGGCCTCGACCGATGTGCATCTGAGATGGACAACTGCCGGTAGTCTCGGGTTTCCCTGCGACACTAGTATGATTTCGGCAGCTTTCGGAGACGGGTCTTTGTTGCTGAAAACAGTCTGTTGAAGTCCAAGGAAAGATTATATTCCCTTAAAAAGTCCAATCCAAGTATGCAAGAATCTGTAATATCCGCCACATATGTCTGTGATGGTCGGCCGCACTTCCAAGCGTGATTTTCACGTTTAACTTCCGTTCTATGTCAAATTTCTCGCCGGACGCATTCTGGAGGGTAACACAGGATGGCGTCCAAATGAGCTTATCTTTAAATTGTTGAACTAAATCTTTCCGAACGACAGTAACATTAGCTGCTATGTCAATGATCATATTGCAAGGAACTCAATCGATATGTCCCATTATGAAAAGTCCATTACTGCCGCCTCTCACTGCAGAAATCTAAGCGCTTTAAACTGGGGCTTTTCATTATCTGGCAAACTCTGCCCCGCGAGATGGCCAATGATTAATTTTCCTCCTTCTTCATAGGCACAGTTTTAACATCCGTGCCCTGGGGTTTTGTGCAGTTTCTTCGTATGTGCCCTTCAGCACCGCATTTCTAGCACTTTACGATCGGTTTCTTGCCAGCAATATTCCGTTGCAAGGCATTCAGTTGTCTTGTTAAATCATCTAGGCGAGCAGCCATTTCATCCACTGGCTCTTGGACTTGTGCAGCTCTGATTAGGTGTCGGTCATGCGAGTTGCTTGTTGGGCTGCCTCGAATTTCATGTTGTACACCAGAGCACTATGGGCTCTCGGACACTCCCTAAAGGCAAGATGGGACAGCCTTTCAACATCCGTGGCGTGTTCTTGGAGTGTTTCGGTGGACTTCAGTTGACGGGATTTTAATTGAAGCGTACCGTAGCCTTTCAAACATTTCTCCCCCGAAGCGCAGCTCCAATGCGTCGAATAGAGCTTCGAAGTCTAGTTTTTGGTTTTCTGGTAGAGTCCGCAGGATATCCGCTGCTTCCGCTCTCAGTGAAGCGGTGAGATGACAGGCTTTAGCTTGGGAATCCCATTCATTCGCATCCGCAACTATAGAAAATTGTATCTTGTACACTTTCCATAAGGTCTTCCCATCATATGTGGATAACTTCAGAGACCTACGAGCACGCATAGATAAAATTTAAAACCATCACTATAGCTTCCTGCCGTCGCCACGAATTTCTTCAAGGTATCAACTTCTTTGGTGACCACAGTAACGCTGTCATCAATTTGTTGTTCTGTAGAGACATTAGGTTATTTCGAAGCAGGAGATGTGAAAAATGAGCAACGCCTTCGCCGGGAATCGAACCACAGACCTCTCGGTTACGTGTCGAGCACGAAGACCACTACACCACGAAGGCATGCGAAGAAGGCGAGAGAAATACCTTATATACTCCCCCTTTTAAAGGGCAACTGGGGTTTTGGGGACCCAATCGCCAAATCGCGATGGTGGAGAATCGTCATCCACCACCCTTTTTAGTTCGGGCGACAGTGTAGAGACATTAGGTTATTTCGAAGCATCAGACATGAAAAATGAGCAACGCCTTCGCCGGGAATCGAACCACGGACCTCTAGATTACGCGTCGAGCATGCAGACCACTACACCACGAAGGCATGCGAAAAAGGCGGGAGAAATACCTTATAGTTCCACGGCAGAAACTCTCTGTTCTATTTCTTCTTTTACAGAAGACACTGTTTCTTTTCTTTGTTCTTTTACCGAAGAAACTCTTTCTTCAATGTGTCCAACTTTATTTTCAACAGCGTCAATTCCGCCTTCGATAGCTTCGCATTTGTTTTGTATTACGTAGGTTTTGCATTTCCCCTTGACCTACTTCAATCATTTCTTGAACAGCGCCTTCATTTGATCTTTAACAGATGCCTGAACAGCCTTCATTTCATCCTAAACAGATTCTTCCATCTTTTCTTGAACGGCTTCAACTCTTCTTTAACAGAATCATGGCCAGATTTAATCTCTTTTTTGAATGCAGCTAAGGCTGCCATAAATTGCCTTAATTGTTCTTCCATTGCTCTAGTGAATGGCATTCAAATCCCAATTCTGACACCAAAAATTGTTGCGTACATACGGGTTCGTTATGGATTGAATGCACAAGTCTTTAAAAAGTTAATAAATTTCTTCTTTTCAGAAGAAATAAAACAAAATGCTGAAGTATTTCCTCAGAGATATTCGTACAATACAACAATATCTCAAACGTTGTACAGAACTCAGTTCAAAACAGAGAAACTAATTTTATCTCACAGCGAATTAGCTACAATCAATCACAGCATTAAGTAAATAAACAGTTCGTTTAAAACAGCTACAACTGAACTTAGGTGTTTTAATTCGGCTTTTATAAGCATTTTAATTATTCACTAGAATATTCTGGTAAAACCTATTTTCTGGATTTTTGTGGATGAATCTCGTAATGCATGTATTAAATGCACGCGCTCTTTTATTTTCCTTTTTTCGACGTAGCTTTCTCTTCAAAAATCATCTGTGTTGCACGGAAAAATAAAACAATTTAATTACATTTCTAAATAAATACGAAATCCGTAACAATACTATAACAAGCGTTTTTGTTCTTCTGTTTTTTCACTAGAAATAAACTCTCGAAATTAGTGGTAACTTTCCTGGATTTGGATTTGGCGTATTAGCATTATGGGTTTGTATTTAGGCTGTCTGCTTACGCAGACAGCCTAAATATAAACCCATAATGCTAAATAATAATATAAAACCCATAATAAAATAATATTAAACCCATAATAAAATGCATCTCCTATGATGGCTTTGTGGGAAATCGTATAAGGAAAATGGCTCGTACGCACATAACACATGAAGAAAAATACGGTATATATAAATATATTTATTATGGGTGAATGTTAATATAAAACCCATAATAAAATAATATTAAACCCATAATAAAATGCATCTCCTATGATGGCTTTGTGGGAAATCGTATAAGGAAAATGGCTCGTACGCACATAACACATGAAGAAAAATACGGAATACCCCAAGGAATCCAGCCCTTTCGCCAGAATTTGAATCCAGTCACTACTATCAGTATTCAGCCGCTGTAATCGCAGGCCATTAGTTTGCCTGCTTAGACTTGGTTTTCTGAAGTTCAACTAGCAGACTACATAATATTTAATGGTTTTTCTTTCTATATGAAAGAAAAATACGAATATTTTACTTTATAAAATTCTTAACAAAGGAACCCTTGCATCTTCGGCACGCTTAATCAAGAGCAAGACTGCATGTATAGTTGTTTGACTACCCTAAAGGTCAAAATGAATCTAGGTAGAGTTCGAGCGTTTTAAAAGGAACCTTGGATGGAATTCCGCTAAAACACTTAGAGTCGCCCAAAAGGGGCATTATTATTTGCTGCCACGTGAGAGATCTCGTGAAAATCTTCTCTTCTCCATAAAGATATAATTTATATGCTCGAGGGAAAGAAAGTCTTCATCCTTCCACCCTATTTTTAGAATAATTCGGTCTAAATGGCGCATGCATGTTTGCGTTCATGGTCGCGAATAAGGCGGTTGACTATACATTATAAGGTATTTTCTCCCTTCTTTCTGTATATTTTCGTTGTGTATCGGTAGCACACTCAGGGCGCATTCGAGAGGTCTAGGCTGGCATCCTAGCGAAGACATTGATCATTTTTCACGACTCTCGTATCAAAAATACCTAATGATTCTACAGTGGCGTCCGAATTAAAAGGCGCGGCTGATGATTCTTCACTACCAAGATTTGGCGATTGGGTCTCCTAATCCCCAGCTGCACTTTAAAAGGTTGAGTATATTAGGCATTTTCTCCCTCTTTTCTGCAAGCCTTCGTGGTGTAACGGTAGCTCCCTCGGCACATATTCGAGAGTTTAGGTTCGAATCCCGGCGAGGGCATTGCTCATTTTTTAAGTCCCCTGTATCAAAAATACTTAATGGCACTACAATATAATTTTCGTTTGCTACAAAAAATGCATTTTTTTTATTACCAATCATAATGGATTTTTTTTTACTTTTTTTAGTAGGAAACATTACTTAATGTCCTCGGTGAGGAAGAATATCTCGAATTCTTAGAAAAATGTATTTAAAATTTAATTCCACAGCTGTCACTTTTCCTAATAAAATTGTCTGAATCTTCAGTGATTTTGAAATTAACGATTTATGATTCAAATAAATGATTTAAGTATTCAGCTTAATTACTGAAAACGTTGATATTTTATTAAAAAATAATAGGATGGTAAAAGTGTTTAACAAAAAAAAAAAACTTATAGTACATCCGCAAACTAGGAAAATTTAACATAAAAATTAATATGTTAAAAACTAATATGTTTAAATTAACATATTAGTTTGTATATTTAATCTTCCTAGCAGTTCTACTGTTTCAGCTGCTCCAGAAGAATATATAAATATCGTGAGTTTAATAAGGAGTTACCCAGTGACTTTAATAATTTCTATCTTAGACAGAGAAAGGGATAAATGGCTGTTTCTACTTACCTTGATGACACTCCTCTTTACTTCCTGTCTTTGTCGCGGTTGTTTGCTGGGTTTTTTGTTTGAAATTAAATTAGTAGTTTTTGGAGAGCAGAACCAGGTTATGAGCTTTCAAACTTAAACCTTGACATGTAAACAAGCTGAACTGTCGCTATGTGTCCAGCCCGTTAGGAGAGAGGTTAATTCTATAAATTATTTTAATTTCTGTAATCTAAAGCTGTAATTGAAATAAATCATTTACTTGTTTTTCTGTATTGTGGATACTTAACGTTTCAGTTTTGAAAGAGAAAGACGGAATGGTGATTCCTGCGTTAGTCTGAAAGGGTTACATCAATCTCAAGATTAAGCAAAATTGCATTTAAAATTATAACGGAAACTAAGGTATGAATGCTACTTACAAACATTTTATGATGTAACATACTAATGCTTCTTACGAGATAAATTTGTATGGAACATACAGATACGTGTCCAGAAGTATGTAAGCATACGTACACTGGTATCATTACGAAACGTACACAGAAGAGAATAATTTCAAAACACCTATGTTTTCATAATAACATAATGCACAATCTTCACAATTTTAAAGTTCTTATAGCTGCGTAACATGGCAGACAAAATGCATTACAATAAAGTTTCCGAGATTTACTTTTTTATGATATTTTTAATACAGCTTTCTGACGAGCTTCAAAATCCCTCTTCTTATAGAATGCATTTTACGAAAATAAGCATTCTTTTGTGTTCCGTCTCACCGTTCTTAGACCCCCTCCAGGCTTACGAAAGGGGGGAGAATAAATAAAACCCTATACCATTATTTAAAGAAAGGAAGTCAAGATACCGAGATATATATACAGTGAAATGATGTATTATACTTAATATCAACATATTTCCCCCTTTTTCTAATATCTCCCGGTAATATGTCTTTCAGTTTTTCCCGCCATTGTTAGCGGAGAAGGAATGCGGTGTATGAAAATACATCATACCCGCACCTCCCCTTGTCATACTCCATAAGATTTTACCTTCTTCTTCCCTTTCATTCCTTTTGGAGCAGTAATTGCTTGGGAAGCCGGGATATTTTTTATCCTCAAAAAAAGAGGAAAATCAAGATTGGGAATAAGTAAAGTTAATGGTAATGAGATCTTGCCCAACTGTGTTTCACGATGATCTTGTTTGAATTTGAATGCAAAAGTAAAGAAGTAACGTATCCCTCCAAATATAACTGCGGTTCATTTAATTGCAAGTGGCAGCCAGCTTTCAATTTCCTGGCTCCGTAAATAACATTACAGTTAAACCTCTGTTCACGAATGTAATTTGTTCTTGAAGACTGTTTGTCAACAGACATATTTATATACTGGAACTATTTTCCTCACAATGCACATACTAGGAGCTAATGTAGAAGAACGTAATGCTTCCTAATGATTACTTATTTAAACTTTAATTACTCGTGAATCAGTTTAAAAAGGTTAGATTAATTTAAGTCAAATTGCGTTTAAACTTATACTTGAACTCGACTCACACATGTTGCTTACCAAAATTTTCTGATGTAGCATGATCATGCTTATTAGAAACTAAGTTTGTAGGGAACAGTCAGATATGAATGCACAAGTATATACATTATTGGCATCACTAAGAAATGCAGTTAAAAACGTAATAATTTTAAACTGGTTAGAAAAGGGAAAGGAATAATCTTACAATGTGGATAGCGAGTTCCCTTTCATAAAAACTTCAGGTAGTAGACAATAATTCTGCGATATATGAACAGTAAATTCGCTTATACATCACATGATGAGCCCGAGTTACCTTGAGAATAGATAGTGTCAAGATTTGCCTAAAATGGCCATTAGTGGCCATGCACTTTACTATGGACAACTTTTATTCGTGCAGCTCGAGTAAAAGCTGGTCGAAGTACCAATGGGGATTGTCGTTTTAAATGCTTCAATTTGCTCCGCCATTGGATCCACTTTCTTGCGGACACGTGAGGTCTTATGTTATCCCCATAGATAAATAAAAATTTTAAATGTAAAATCATATAAACGCAGTGAGAACGCAATTGCACATTTTCATTTTATCTACTGTTCTTGCAAATTCTCCTAAGTAAGCCATATTATAAAATGCTAATACTTATCTCGCGTGCATGTTTTATGGGCAGGTTCTGTTAACGAAAGAATAAACTTTTTCAATGTGTTAGTTGACGAAACAAAACTTGATGGTATGCGGGTCCGCCGGATCTTCCAAAGAGCATACATCAAATGCAACTATGTGCCTCCAATGTTTTAATTAAATTAATTAATTATTATTAATTAAAAGTTGTGTTACATGCTCATTTCTCCATCTATGTTGCACTTTCTGAAACGTTTCCGCACTTGAAATACCATTTTAAAATCTTCTTAAGCTCATCAAACGATTTGGGTGGCCATTTTTATTAACTGTTTTACGTCACGTGTTCATTTTAGAGTGATGTAAATAATGACACGTCTTGAAAAGAAAATGTACTGCAGGTTGCTACCATCTTCCTATCCTGTTTCTAGAAATATCCCCAAATGACCCCTGATAAAATATGTATAAACATTTTTGATGGATTTTTATTTCTATATTATTTTGTATATGTATATACAGAGAGAGAGAGAGAGAGAATTATCCTTATAAAAAGTGTACATAATAACATGTGTTCAGTACATTAAGTTTAGCGAACAAATAGTTATACATTTATTTTTACACGTGCGATCTTCAGATATAGAAATTGTGATTATTTTATGCGGAGTTTTATATACACTTGCTAAAAATAAAAGATCATACACATTGCAGATGATCTTGTATTACCTACTGCTATTAAAATGATAAAGAAAGCTAGCTTTTCTTAGTATACGCAGATGCATTTATAAAGAAAACATCGACGAAGATTTGTTCTCTTCCTCTGGAAAAACATACAAGAGGGGAAGACATGTACAGTAAAGTTGACGAATTTTAAAAATTAGAGGTTTAGAATGGTAAAATTGCTCTAGAATATACCCAGGTGATTCAAAGGCGGACAAAAAAATTGGTTTTAAGTCATTTGTTAGAGCTGCTGAAAAAGAATGTATAATTTTACACACTGCTTGATCTATCGAAAGGTCCTTGCAACAAAATCATTACCAACGGAATTAAAGGTATGCTTTAGGAATTTGTCTAAATTATAAACTTTATCAAAAGCTGATATAAAAATAAACGGCTGCTCTCAACAGTCATTTATTTTTATATCTTTGTACAGACATGGTATCTGAATACAGAGATTATTATTACGCGCAAAAGTAAAATGAATGTCAGGGAGGCGAAATGTTAAGAAAATTATTATAATTAAAGGACAAAATTACTTTACTTTTAACTGAGTAGAAATCTGCTCTTGTTGCTTTTTTTAAAATAATTTATGGCTATCAAAGCTTTGTTGTTTGTCAGATAGTTTTGGGAAGCTAAATGAAGTCAACATTTATCTTCAAGGAAACATTACCAGTATATTTATTTCGGATAATAAAATTTAAGGTTTTATAAAAAAAAAATCAATATTTGGAAGAAAAGGGTGGTACATTGTCCATTCAAAATGTTTTCGATTATCGAATATAAGTTTTATAATTAAACAGATGTAATTTAAAAAATTATTTTAGGTAAATTAAAAAGCGTGGAAACACAGTTTTGCAAACTGTATATGGAATTTTCATTTCAAAAATTATCTTGGGTTTAATAACAATTTTTGATTGATATCAATAAAATTAATCAGACATCATATGCTATATAAAGACCAAGAGGAATTTGTTGAGTAACTGAAACTTACAACCTGAGATTCCACAAAAAAAGTTTTGACTTAATTCTGGACCGGATAAATCCAAATTTCAACATTGAATTTTTAACTCTGGAAACCGATGAAGATGAGTTCCATCCAGCAGCGTCAAATATTACGCCAAGATTTATTATGCTATCAAAACAAGATTAAAATGTGAATTTCGTTCTCTCATTTCTGTAAACGTGAAACAAATCCTAAAACTATTTCTTTTCACGTGCTTACTAAAGAAATAAATTATTTATCGTAAAATATTTATTTTTATATCTTTTTTCATATTTAAGATCTAGAATTATCAAAAATCTTCATGATGAAATGGATCATGAATAGATGTTTAAGAAACGTGGTTTAAAGTAAGCCTATGTAGTAACTGTTATACTAGTTTAAGCTGTAATTGTAGTAAAGGTATGTAGTGTAAAAAAATAAGTTCTATGTAGTTATACTAGAGAGCGTCAGAAGAGCTAAACGACTGAATAGTTTAGGTATATACGTAATTGTATAAAAGCCTAGACAACTAGTTAATGTAAAAGGTCACATTTCATAATTGAGTTTTGCGTTGTTCAACTCCACCTTGTCTTTGAGGCAAAGAAGTAAAATTTCCATTAATTTTGAGAAAGACCACACCCAAATAAAGAAAAACCTAGTTATACTTGCAAACTCAGTTTGAAGAACCTTCTTAAATAGAAAATGTTACTAATGAGTTCCGAAAACCACCTAGTAATTAACAGCTTTGCTGTACAAAGGGCAGCAGTGGAAAATTAGGAACTCTTAGAGCAATGGAAAATTCATAGCTCACAAAGCAGACATCAGTTCCTACATTTTTAATAAGAAATCCGAGTGGAAGTTACTTCACTAAACAATTTCGCATGGCAGCTCAAAAATTAGCTTTTAGTATCTTTGCAATATAAGGAGACAGATGTTTTATCGTAAACCACGCTAATTATTATCTCATTCCAAATTATTACATACAAATACAATTATGTATATCAAAATAGAAGAGATATACGACAAAAGAGATAAAATTAGCAAAGCAATACTCTTGGGTTTGGAGTAGATTTAGTCAAGAACTCTGTCGATTTCGAAGGCAAACATTTGCAGCTCCCTCTTCATAAGGAACAAAGAATTCTGCAACGAAAATGCTTTCGTTGTTTATTCTGACGTTCAGCGGGAATTTATCCCAGAGTCTCGTGGAATCCCATGAAGGCCTCACACTTGAAAGTGCATTACTTGTAAATCTTGAGGATAGGAACTAAAAGGAATAAGAAAAGGAAGTACTCAGTGTGTATTCTCACAGTCGTTTTTGGGTGAGATAGTTCTGAAATACAGGGTATCTAATCCTACATGGCTTGAACACTGTGGTGTTTCTTTTTGATCACATGTGAATAGCCACGTAAAAGACATTCAACGCCTAGATCAGGAAAACATAAATACATACAGAAAATTATGCATATCATCTATCGATTTAACGTGAAAATTCTGTCCAGAATTATGGTGCTAAGAAATTTGTTCTTGAAGTCACCTACACCACACTACTATACGGTTAGAATTTTATCGTTGTTTATGACGATTGTTTAGCAATACGATTGGTTGTTAGAGCAATTTGATGATGTCTGATGACAGAAATGTAAATTTGTGTTTTTGTACTTAATGAAAGCAGTTGATTTTTGAGTAACAGTAAAGTTGAAATGTGACATCAACCGCTTTCCTACAGACTTCGATGTGTGTGACAAGTTAAAGACTGTTTGATAGTGATGCCCAAGTAATTCGCTTGGTTCATTCTTTGAACTAGCCTTCCGAAGAGAGCGGTGCTTTTCTTGATTTCCTCTTTGCAACGATATTTTCTTAGACAAGTATTTGTGATTTACCTGGCTGGGTGCTAGGTTTTCATCTAGGATACAACTATTCGATTTTCCCGGATTTTACTTGGAGTTTAGCTATAGCGTGGTCCGCCATCGTAATTTAAGCATGATCACCGGGGCATCTGCACAGCTGGCGATCAAAGAGTTGTGGTCAGCACCGAAGTCAGGGAAGTCATTGATACATAAGATATAAAATATCGGCCATAAAGCACAGCCTTGGAGAACTCCAACGTAGATATTTCTGGTACTTGAAATGATTTAATCTTGTCTGATGGAGAATGTTCCATGTTTGGGAAATGAATTGATCATATGGATGATTTCACGTAAGAACTCCATGTGGATAAGCTTGAAGATAAGTCTTGTATGCCAGACGCGGTCAAAGGGTTTGGTCGTGTCTAGCATCAGAATTGCCAAGCTCATCTTGTTGGGCATAGCTTCACCAATAAATTCCGTAATTTTTACGAACTGCACTGCGGTTGAGAGATCTTTCCCAAAGCCGTGTTGTTGATCGGCGATTTGGCTGAGTTTCTCTTGCTGAGTCTGTAAACGAGCATTTCAAGAATTTCACTAAAGATTGCTATGAAGTGAAAGCCACGGTCCTATTCATACCGTAAAGGAGTGAAGCAAACGAGAATGTAGCGAGAAGTTTCTGTGGCAGAAAATCTTTGGGTGTGTGAAACACGTCATAAAAGTTCAATATTTTTTGGATAATTTTTGTAAACCCTAAAACAAACTTGTGATTAAATTTCCAACTATGATTAGTGGTCGAAGACTTCTTAATTTCGACTTTTCGGACTTAAGAAGGACATATCATGAAGTACATAATGTTACTTTAGTATTTCATGAAATGAAGGATTTATTAACAACTTTTAATTGCATCATGCACATGAACGAATGTTTCTGCAATATACCATAAATTAGTACTGGTATGATGAAAATGATCGAAGATAATGCCATAAAGTACAAGATTTCAACTATTATTGGGTCAATGTTTGTTATATTCTCCTCAATTATGTGTCATATCCTTGTTTTATTCTGTTCAAATATTACATGTCCCACTCGAATGCAATCCACTTATGCCTTTGTCTAATCTGTGACGCATGTTTTGTTGTCGTTTCCTGGAAGTCATTTTAGGAATTCCAGCGAAATTTTACTTTTGCAGGATAGACTAAAATATTGATAATGAAGAAGCAATTTTAAGCCGCGAATGTAATAAAACGCCTCTTTGGGCTATACCAACAGAAAATAGAGAACCAAAAGTGAAGGTCTGGGATAAAATGTCCTACACATTGCTTTATAGAGAACTGGGAGCAAAAGCATTACCGTGATGCAAATTCTGTGAGTTATCACACCACAGATCGGATCATTTCCTATGAATAGCATCACCCAAATGCCACAAAAAACCCATGTAATAATATTTGAACAGTTTTCTATAAAGCTTAAATTGCAACTGAATAATTTCGCTTTTGTTTTAAATTCATGTAATTTCTATTTTTTAATAGTCTCACTAGTTGGTAGCATTCCGTAATGTAGAAAGTCAAAGAAAACACTTAACATTAGCTTGATTTTTATCCGAGTTCCTTGCTTTCCCTCTTTTCTGTCTTTTACTTCTTGTTCACATTTTGTACAGCGTTTATAAGGTGTTTCTCCCGCCTTCTTCGCATGCTTTCGTGGTGTAGTGGTCTGCATGCTCGACGCGTAACCGAGAGGTCCGTGGTTCGATTCCCGGCGAAGGCGTTGCTCATTTTTCATTTCACCTGCTTCGTAATAACCTAATGTCTCTACAACTGGCGCCTGAACTAAAAAGGGGTGGATGATGATTCTCCACCACCGAGATTTGGCGATTGGGTCCCCAAAACCCCAGTCGCCCTTTAAAAGGGGGAGTATATAAGGTATTTCTCCCGCCTTCTTCGCATGCCTTCGTGGTGTAGTGGTCTCCATGCTCAACGCGTAACAGAGAGGTCCGTGGTTCGATTCACGGCGAATGCGTTGCTCATTTTTCATCTCACCTGATTCCAAAATAACCTAATATCTCTACACGTTCACTTCATTATTGAGAAGCTTGCATATCAAAAGCGTAGATTTGAGTTTCATCAATAATAATATGTTTTAAGAAGGAAGTACATGTTGACTTATGAAAGAATTTCAATGTCCATTTGAACACTTTGTTTTTTTCTAAGAAAGTTTCAACCCTTTTGCAACAACTCAAGAAGCTACGGGACGTAAGCCCAAATGATCTTTAAAAACTGCTTAACAAAATCCAAAAATACAGCAAGCTGCTCTGTAATATTCCTAATCGTTAACAAACTGCCAATCCTTGATTTTATCGACGTCTTGTTGGTTAGCTGAAGAGGATCTACCACTTTGTGATTCATATCCGATACATTATATGTCTTCACTTAACATCTTTTATCTATAATAAACTCTAGGTTTTAGTAATGATATGTGTTTCTGAAAAACATTTGACCTCATTTCAAACAATTTATGACAGAAGTTCTGTGTTGAAACCAAAGTTTGATGCATGTTCTTTGCTCAGTTGCAGTCTCCATTTTGAGAAACCGTCAAAACAAAGTATTTTAGTTCAAACTTTTATTCATTGAAAATGAATTCATTTGCAAATGACAAAAGGAAACGTAATATGATTTGTTACAAGATGTCAAGGAAAATGGTAATAATTTCTTAAAAATCTCTGGATGAGATTTCTTGCAAATGAATAATTTAAATGCATTTTCATGAAATCTTTTCAGTAACAGTAGAAATTATATGCAATGGTTCTTATGTATAAAAAAATTTCCTTTGTGGGGATTTAGTTTTACTAACAATTAATTTTATGAAATTTTGCTTTCAGCCTTGTCTTCATCAATTCTTTCGTGCCAGAATTCTAATAACCTCGCGAGTGTGTATTCAAATTGTGGTAGAAAGGCGGGAAGGTTTTAGAAGGTGTTTTAGAACGTGTTATGCCTTCTTGAAGGTCATGTTGCTATTCTGAATTACTAGCGATTTGATTCTGTAGCGTTTAGTGCGTCTAGCCTTTAAGCTTGTTTCTGCCGACTCTAAGAATTAGAGCCATCCTGAGTGTTAAATTATCCTGTGAGCCATTAGGCTTAATTTAATGAATGTTATTTTAAGTTCAATATTACCTGTTTGAGTTAAGCAAGAAGTGTAAGCACATTGAGCTTTATGCAAGTCCAAGTGGTGCCATCTGTGCAAGTGTATTTGACTGAATAAAGAGTTATTTACATCCTTCTTCTGACTTTCTGTTTTCATTAAGACCCTGGGATAATTCCTCATACAGTCTTTTAAAACTCTTTAGTTTACGCTACCAAAAATAACGAGACTCTATTGCATATTTTGTGACAATATTTTAAAACAATGGATTATAGTTTTGTAAAAAAGATTTTTCTAAAAAGTCAAAGATCATTTATTAATTTTGCATGTAATTTATCAAACAGCCAACATATTACCGATTCAAATTTTTTTCGTGTTTTCAAATGTTTTTCTCACGATGAAAGTAACCAGTATTTACTACGTAACACTAATCAATATTTGACTCATTCTGAAAGTCTTTTACTTTACATTAAAACTAGTATCTGTATGATACCAAAAAGAAAATTAGTGCATATTTTTAATTCCATTCGTAACAATATGAATTGAGCTTAATTCACCCGTACTAATGCATCATAACTGGAGTAGGTATGCTAATCTTTTTATAGCAACTAACTACACCCACAAAACATTTTACAAGCAATTTAAATGCATTACAGACACTCCACTTATAAGATACTTAACTGCTTCACAATCATAACATAAATGCCGAAACACTTAAAGCATGATGAACTGTGGCTCCCACAATTATCGCACCCTCTTCTTATTTCTCCCCTTTCAAATTCTCACGGAAAATTTGCCTGCGGTGAAATAATGAGCATAAAAATGAATAAATTTTATCAGGAAAAGCTGGAATGAGCTAGTTTCAAGCAATAAAATATCACAGCCTCTTGGAGGGGAAAAGCATCGCCAAAACGAGGGTGGAAAGCACTAACATTTTTTTCCCCACAGACGCTTAATATCCAACGACAAGCAATTAAACCAAACATCTGTTACGAATGTGATATTTATTCATGCGCTGTGATGCGTTTGCGATTTTTGTTTCTGGTTTGGTAATTTGCATTTTTTGTTTCCAGATTTTTGTAATGTGCCAGCGCGGCAGCGAGAATATATTTAAGTTTAAAAGATGTAATTATCCTTTTGTATATTGGCATCAATCTACTAGAGGATGATTTTAATTGAAATAAAAATCTGATGGATAGAATTCTACGCGTTGCTATTTTTTTGTGAGGCATCAAATAGAAATATCTTACATCAATGGAAATACTGAACTTTCTTAGGTATACAAAAATGCTTGATTATGTATCGAATAGAGGCATTGAATATATTAGACATGAGTAAGATGTTCAATAGAGTATCTGAATAGAGTATCTGAGTTATATCAGGCGTGTCTCAAATGTATAATAAGGGATCTTGAGTTTTATTAGCCTATCTAAACAGCTCAGAAAAGTATCTAAGTATTGAGTTTAAATACGTATATTTAATACGTCTAATAAAGTATCTAAGTATTAGACATATTTAAAATTCTAAGACATTTAAGTATTGAGTTTATGAAGGTCATCTAAAATGACGAAATTAGCCATATCTTAAATATCCTATATACATATCTAAAATATCCTATAAAGTGTCCAAATACTGAGTTTTATTAGACATTCTTAAATCTTTTAAAAAATGGAGTGTTTTATTAAACACGCTCAAAACAACCATAAACAAATTTAAATATTGAGATTCGCTAGGATATCTGTAATGCTCAATAAGCAGTCTAAATACTGAGTTTTATTGGTCATATCTAAAATGCTCAGTAACGTATCTAAGTACCAATTTTTATTTAGATGTCTAAAATATCTGAAAAGTATTAGATATATCTATAAATCCAATTAAGTGTCTTAAGTACTGTGATATTTTAGGCATATCTAAAATATTCAATACTATTGATACTATCCAAAATATCCAGTACAATTGATTAGGCATATCTAAAATGTTTTATAAAATATCTTGTGAGATTTGTTTAATTTGTAGAGTTTTACTTTATTTTCTTATGAGTTATTTTTATTTTGGAACAAACCTTTTCTTTACCTTCTAATTTCACACCTACTTCTTCCTGCCAGAATGAGTGTTCAGTATTACACTTTATGCAAATAAGGTACAAACTAGCATTTAAGCTGAGGTTTGAGTTACTTCAGTAGGGAAGCATGCTTTGCCTTTAGGCCACGCAGTTGCTGTTGGTTAAAGCTTGCTGTTCTATGGCCGTACTTATACGTGCCTGCTTATTATGTATCAACGTAAAACGTTGGTGATCCTTTTAAATTAAGAGCCAACTACATGAGTTTGATTCTGTGCAGGTTCGGCTGATTAAATTTATCTGGCATTAAATTAGTTTTAAGTATTTTATTTTAAGTGGAGGCTACTTGTACGCCCAAGAGGGGCCATCTGTGCGTCTATTTTGACTTGAAATACAGGAGTATTTTAACCCTTCTCTGGACTTGTTACTTAGGCAACAAGAATTCAGCGAATAGTCGCTGCTTAGTTCTTCAGTATTGTAGCTTTCAAGGAACTCTGTTTCAACTAGGATGTTAAAAATTTGCATAATATTTATTTTATGTTTTGAATGTTAACTGCCACTTCCCTCTTTCTGGTTTCCCGCCAGAATGCAAATTAGCCATGTGTATTTAAGTGAGGATGTAGAGACATTAGATTATTTAGTAGCAGGAGACATGAAAATATGCAATTCCTTCGCCGGGAATCGAACCACGGACCTCTGAAATACCGGCTCAGTGTGCTGACCATTACACCACGAAGGCACGCTAAGAATGTGGGAGATATACCTTATAAGGACTGTTTAGTCAGCGCGTACTAGGGACATTGCTATTTGTCAATAGTTTTAAAATCACGTCAGTTAACTCCAGCCAAATTTGCTATTAAACTGCTCATTGTAACCTTTGGTTATTAGCTGTCTAAATTTAGCTCTTCATTTGAATTCCTACTTTGAGTTTCTAGCCGTAAGTGCCGGAGGACTTTGTTGTTGTTCTTACCAATCTCACGTGTCTGACAAAGGTCAGCACAAGCCCACAACATTCATCGTTGCAAGGAGTCAAACGCGCCTGTGATTGACAAAAGCCTTCAGCACCATATAGGTGAAAGCCCGAGAGAGAGAGAGCACCCCGAGAGTGATGTGTCCGACGTCTACCCCCCTCCTTCCATACCATCAACTTCTCGAGCGAACTTTCGGCTCGCCGCATATTTCGAGTGCATTTACAAATATTCAAGCCTTCTCAAGGATTCGAACCTGGACCCTTCGGTAGGGTAATCAGGAGTTTTATATCCTAACTACTATCCCGTTTGGACGGCGGGAACTTTGTAAGCACAAGGAATGCCTTCTATTCATCTTACTGAGTGTTAAAATTAAAAGGGTTCAGCTACACCCTTCGAAAGTTTCTGTACTTTAAGTTTAGACTAAGCTATAAGTCGCTTGTATGTCTGCAAGAAGATTAAGTCACACTTACAGTAATAAAAGACGTTAAACCTTATAACCTAATTACGAGATTTATTAGGAATTTTTAAAATCCATAATAAATATCAATACTTATAGGAGATTTTAGCCTTTATATTGTTCGATAATGGAATTTTAAGTTAGAAAAAACTGAAAGTAAATTTTTTTAAAGAATGATTTTTAAAAAAAAAATTATTTAAACTATTATACATAATCAGACTGAATTCTCAAATTTGCATTACACATTTTTAGCAATTTTTGACAAGTTTACTCTAGCACGCGAAATGCGTAACAATATGAAGTAACTAATTAAAATTCGATTTTTCATTTATTCATTCATAACATTAACTCCTTACTACAAAGATTTAGATTTAACCTATGTCTTCAGTGAACAAGATCACATCAATAGCAGAGTGATAAGATCTCTGAACACTAGGATTTCGACCCGGGTCCAAATCCCAGCATATGAACTGACTGTATGTGTGTTTTCATGACTTTGTTTGTTTGAATTGCTGAATATGAACCACTATTTTTCAGAAGACTCTCTAAGAAGACATTTCTTCATTAAGTAGGAAGATCTACAAACAAACAAACAAACAAATCTTTCTCACTATGGAGTAACAAAGCGAACTTTTAACCAACGTTTTTGGAAATGTGGTCTCAGTGTTTTGCAGCTGAAAATGTGATCGGCTTTTATTGTATCATTAGACACATTGTATTAGGTTAAAGGTAAATAGCAGCATAAAGTAAACTAAACAATCGCTTAATAGACAACATAAAATATATGATATAGTTTCTTCGGGTTTATTAAGTCCGAATCACTGATTGAATACAAGAATGAAATCATATTAAATATTAATTAATCTACGATTATCAGTACAAACAGAGCGTCACAAGATAATTTGCAGGATCTTAAAATGTAAGAAGCTATAGATGAGAATATAAAACTAGTAAATTAGATACAATGTAACCCAGTTTTTAATAAACAGCGACATTTAAAAACAAATATTAACAAAAGTCTAAAAGCATTGAAACAAAGGTAGACAACAATAGATGAATTTTACGAGCAGCGTTACTGATAGCGTTGCCAAATCCTCACTTCTAATTTACACATTCACTCAATGTTAAAAGCCCATCTAATTTAAATTTCTGGTAAGGCTGATGGCAGAAATAGAAGTATAGGAGAGACTGACTATTAAAGAATTTATTACTTGAAATATATTTTACAGTCGTAATATAGATTCGAATTTCATTTAATTGATTTCTTGGCTCCTTAAGTCGTTGGCTCTTGTTAACAGTCTGAAGATAGCTGCAAAATTTAACTTTATGAAGGAAAAATCTGTTTCTTTGGCAATTTGTTTAAGTACTTTTTTTTTCAAAGACGGGCTCCAGTAGTTTACAAGTGTTGGCCAATACTGAGGCCGGGAGCGGCGGTCACTTTATTATGGAGACATCTAATAGGTAGAACATCACTGCTGCCAGTGAAAAGACAAACAATTTGCATCCATGCCTTCTCCAGGTTTCGATCCATGCCTTCGGTACGGCAGTCAGAGTTATTGTCTACTTTCCTCTCTGGACGGCACCTGTTTAAAAACTGTCAGCTAGCATATTATTTACCAGAATCACGCAATGATTCGAGATTTATTGATATGTATACTGTTTTAACATCTGTACATCAGATTTTTTGATTATTTGAAAACCATAATTATTTAAGTGTAACTGTTTAAAAACATTTTGCAAATTAAAGTAGAATTCTGTAAACAGACAATACTTAATGTTTACGTTTTCGACATATATATTTACCTGCAAGCAAAATAAAAATTCCTTCTCGTACAAAATCTGTAATAATAATTTCATCATCAATTCATCATCTTTATATCTTTACGAAACTTTAAACAATTGGAAAAATAAACGATACTGTATTCCTCTTAAAATAAATCGTGAGGGAAAAGGGTGATTTTAAATCTTTAGAAACAAAATTCTCTTGTGACAGTATGAACATAAAACATAAATCCTACTTAAAAGTAAATAAATAATAAAAAACTAGAAGAATATGACGTTTGGTTATTTTATATTACTTCCCTGTTCTAGAGGGAAAAAAGAAAATAAATGGGGAAAAAGAGCGGTGCTAAATCCTTACAACTGGGAACATCAGAGTTTGATCCTGCAGGATCAGTTGTTGCAAGAAAAGCGCAAACAGCTGGAGAGCCCCAAAGACAGGTACAGTATCATTTTCTGGCTAAAAAAATTACTGTAAAAGCAACCGTTTAATGGAACTTCTTTCATTTTTGTAAAGAGAATAAAACACGAAAGAATAAGAACTGTCTGGTTTCGCTTGTATAATGTGCATCATAATTAAAGTTATAATTTAAATAATGAATAAAACTTTTTTTACAAGATTATTTGTTTCTTACTCGTCCTTAATGTTTAAATATAAATTACGGTAATATGTTTTTATGATTTTTTCAAAATAATATCTGACAAATGCTTGACTTTACGTACTCTATCTGGAGAACTCTCCGTAACTCTTGTAATTTCAGGAGAAATTTTCTGTTGAAATGCTAGTTAAATAATGGCTTTAAGTTTCTGTATGATTTGTGGCTCTTTTGCATACATCTTTCCGCTCTAAAAGCTCTATAGAAAAGAAATCTGCTGCTTTTATCTGTAAAATTCGAAGTAAAAAAGCCATGACATTTTTTAATTAATTATGGAATTGCTAGAATTTTCCTTCAAGATAACTCACTTGATTGTCGGTTAAGATGTTAAACCAATTCGTAAATTGTTGATGCATTAGACACGTCCCGAATATTAAATAAGTTGTGGTATGTTGATGATGGCAAAATAATAGAAAAGTTATATTCAATGCAAATTGAACAATTTTTCTTCTTAGCTCGATGGTAGAAGTTTACATCTTAAATTCTTTAGTTACTGTACATTTATGAAACGAAAATGGAAAAATGCAATACAAAAAATAATTGTCTTGGCTTAAAATGGGACATTAATAATGTGACATCTTTTAGTCCATAAAATATTCAAGCAACCTATAAAATATAGGAACTTGCACCTTGACTTTGGATGTGGTATTTACTGCATTCAAAATATTTTTTGTGGAGATAGATAGATGAAAGAGGGGCATTTAAATGTAAACAACAGAATTAATTACTAAATTTCGTTTTAGTTGATTATGGGAAGCACCCTAGGGCTATTTGTCTAACGGAAGAGACGCCTTCGTAGAGGTCTTTCTAAAGGAAAGCGGTTCGTATACGCGTTACACTTGAGAGATATTAATCTAAACCATTAAAACGACCATGCAGACAGCCAGCTTATCTGGAACTGATCGCAGATCGAACTACCAATGTTCAGCGACTTTACAGCTGGGCCACTGGCGGGTCCGAATTAAAAATTAGAGCTACCTTGTTATACGGCAATAATTTCGTCATCATCCAGTATCTCCTTGTAACGCAGACATTAAAAGACCATTCGGGTTATACTAAAAGAGATCATTTCGTCACTGAAAACGCTGAATGCATACTTAGTATATGGAAAACAACTTACTATTAGTGGGCCGGCATGTAATTATATTATACAAAGTTAGGTGATTTGTGGTTATACACACATATTTTGTTATTTATAATAAAGAGGTACTTGTTAAGTCTCGGTTATGTGGACATTCTGCAAAAGGAAAGCTGAATTTTTTGTTGCGAAATGATGGACAAACTGCCGTCAAAAATTACCAGCATAAAGCAGAGCTGCCTGCGGAAGCTAAGGTTACACTATGCTAAAAGATTGGCTCTTATGTAATGCCAGTGACTCATAACCTGCTCACAAACTATTGCTCTGTTTTTATCTTTGTTTCTACCACTTGTTACGTAAATGACTTTAGAAGAGCGTTGCGAAGAGCACAAGATTGTTCCTGACCATGGCGAAAAGTACAAAAAAGAAATAAAACATATGTGGAATACAACAGTGATCAAAAATGATGCCATAGTTTTGAGGAGCTGTTTTTATTCGAACGTGTGTGTAATTTAATTATGGGTAAAACGAAATATATAAGCATTAAGCAGTAAGAAATTAAAAGAAAATTCTAACAGGCGTTTTAACATTAGTTTGAACTGAATGACATTGTCCAAGTTCCCTTGTAATCATTGTTTCTGAATGCCAGTTTTAAACCAATTTCTTCGTTTCGAATTTTGTTTCGTTTTGTTGTTTACAGTGCAGTCATTTTCATTTTCAAGACTGAATTTATAGGAATAACGAAATGAACTTAATATTAAACTGATTTTAAACTTAATATTAAACTTAATATTAAACATGAATTTTTAATAGCATTTGAATATTAATTACAGTATGAAATATTCTGATTTAATATGCTATTTAGCTGTGCCTGAATTAACTACGTCATTTATTTAACCATCCATATCATTATCGGTATTATCCTTGTCAATAGGGAACTGACTATATTAAATTCTGCCAGGTACAAATAATATTAAAAATAATGTAGAGAGACAACTTACTAAAAATTATGTGCAGTCAATAAGGTTATAAAGTCATTAGGTTATTTTGAAGCAGGAAATGTGCAAAATGTGCAGTGCCTTCGCCGGGACACGAACATGAATCTCTCGAATACGCGACGAGTATGATACAGGTACACCACGAAGGCTTGCTGGAAGGAGAGAGAAAATGTCTCGTATACTCAACTTTTGAAAGACGACTGGGAATTAGGAGATCCACTTGCCAAATTCTGGTGGTGACGATTTATTGTCCACCACCTTTTAGGTTCGGCTCGTTACTGGAGAATTACTAGGCTTTTTGAAGCAGGAGACATGAAAAATGAGCAATGCCGCCATCGGGACTTGAACCTCTTGAATACGGGCTGAGTGTGTTACCGTTACACTAAGAGGCCATGCTGGAAGGAGGGGGAAAATACCCTATATACGCCCACCCCTTTTAAAGGACGACTGAGGGTTAGAAGACCCAATCGCCAAATCCTGGTTGTGAGGAATTACTGTCTAACACCTTTTAGGTTCGAGCGCCACTTCAGAGTCATTAGGTTGTAGAGTCATTAGGTATTTTTTTGGAACAAGAGAGATGAAAAATATGCATTGCCTTCGCCGGGGATCGAACCACGGACCTCTGAAATACCGGCTCAGTGTGCTGACCATTACACCACGAAGGCACGCTAAGAATGTGGGAGATATACCTTATAAGGTTTTTTGAAACAGGACAAATGAAAAATGAGCAATGCTCTTGCCGAAATTCGAACCTGGACCTCTTGAATATGCGCCGAGTGCGCCGTCATTACATCACTAATACATGCTGGAAGGATGGAGAAAATACCTTATTAGGTTATTCGAAGTAGGAGATGTGAAAAATGTGCACTTCCCGCGCCGAGATTCGAACAACGGATCTCCGATGGGAGCTTGACTGTTATCCAGTTACACCCATGAAGGTCTATATTAAGGAGGGAGAAAATTATTTATAAACTTGCCCTTTTTTGGACACCACATGTAGAAACTTCTAGGATTTTTCTATGCCAGGAAACTGAAGAAACCGGCAGTGCCTTTACCAGGTCTTAAATTCTGCTTCTCCCGATTGCTAGGCGGACGTGTTGTCCATTTACATCGCAAATACACCCGGACAGGAAGGCGAAAATGCCTTATAAGTATATTTATTGATTTTAAACAGCTCATTTAGAAAGATAGGTATAAGACAGCTAGACGTCAATTATCTCGAAACTCTCAGGACTGAATATACAAGTGCGACATGTGATATTTTGCAATTCTCCGAAGCCCCAGAACAGAACAGAAAATGTCGCCAACAATTCAGCCCAGTTTAAAATTTGGATAATATGGATTATGGCAAAGCACATGAGGCTGCCCGTCTGAGGAGAGGAAAGCCTTTATAGGGGATCCTTCGGCTCATGTTTATGATACACATGGAAACAACCATAGAAACATTCATATCGGAACTTCATTCGCTGAGTTGACTTTGAGTCATACTACCAGCTGCGTTTAATAATTTTACGGCTTAGTTGCTGATAGAACCCATGCTCAAAACTCAGTAATTTATACCCGGGTTTTATAATAATAACAATCATAATTAAATTGTCAACTTAAAACTATGGCCAAAAGAGTTTTAAAAATTAGATGAAGATAATTTATTAATTGTAAATAGTTATCTAAGGTTCTTGCAGCCTACGTGCAGTCTGGAAAATTATTCAGACTTTAAAATGGTAAAAATTCCAATGAAATTTCTATATTCATGTTTCATTCTTAGGGCTCTGTAATATGATTTTTATTTTAGTTAATGATCATAGCATAATCGTTCGAAATAATTTTATTCGAATATCTGGAATGAATGGATTATTTTATTTAAATTAAATGAAGATTATCTTACTTTGATATTGATGAGTGCTCCAATAAGCATTCCACAATTTAAATTAATTCAAAGATCCTTTTATTTCTACTTCAGACTAATGCATTTTTTTTTTCAAAGTATAAAAAATTAAATTAATTTTTACGTTTTCATGTTTTGTTTTCTTTTACAATTGATTTGATATATCATAAAAGTAACTTTTTATCTGTAAAACATTTTTTATTTGACAATTTAAAACACTAAACTCCTATTACAAAATATCAGCTTTCTCTTATTTCGGAGAAAAAGAAGCTTTTTAATTAAAATGAAATAAAAAAACTAATTTCTTAATGTAAATGTCCAATTGCACTTGAACTAGATTGATACAGTTCGTAATTATATCCCAAGGCTTTTTACTAATTAGAAATCCCGGTTGCTATTCTTTTTAAATAGAAGTCAATAATTTGGCCCGAAGGATTTCTTTTCGTTATTATTCGTTTCTCGAAGGCAGTAAAGGAGTCAAATTAGATGGTTATAAAACTGGGATTTGAATGCAATGTTAAAATTAATATACTTCTTTCTAAAGAAGAAATAAAATAAAATACACAAATATTTACTTGTTCTGAATCAGCTTTTATTTTAAGATTAATGATGTTTTTTAAGTAACTTTGTGGATAGTTCTTCACTTAATATATCTCTCAAATTTCAGAAAGGTCATATGGTACTTAAGGATTTTAGTTTAAAGCCTTTTTTTCGCAATAATGATTAAAGTATTGAATAAGTGCATAATTAAATTAATGATAGGTATTGTTTATTTTGCTTACTTGAATTAGCTTTTGAAAGAAATGGATATCTAATTGGGAATTTTTTGTTGTTGTTTAAAGTAGAATAAATAAAAATGTATAGTTCACTTAAATGTATTGTTGTGACGGATCTCAGTTATTTGACAGCATCATCAGAATAAGTCCACTAAATTCATCTTGGCAAGGAGTGCAAGATTGCGCCTGTCGTTGGCAAGAGCTTTAAGCACCATATAGGTGACTGTACGACTTTGCTCAGTTCCGCTCCAAATTCTGATGGAGAGCACCCCGTGGGGGGGAGGAAGGGTCCGAGGATCTGTCCCTCTAATTTCAACCTCCCGAAAGCCCTTGCGGCTCCTCGCATATTTAGAATGCTCCGATGCCGCACAGACACTATACATTTACAAACTTCTATGGCTTCTCAGGGATTCGAGCCCAAGCCCTTCCGTATGGCAGTTAGAGTCCCTAAACATTATTCCGATTGAGCGGAAACTCCCATAATTGTAATAAACGCAAACTCCAGATAAATCTAAACTTACGTTATCGTTATTCAGAAAATGCTGCAATTCGTTCTGAAATAATGCTGATTTTTTATCCTCTGACAAATACTGGTAAATTACTTTTCACATAAAAAAACATTTTATAGAAGGTTTATATGCTTTTTTGGTTTAAACGTATCAATTAAGAATAGTAGAAAATCACTTTTAAAATTTTTCAGAATTAGTTACGATTTTCATTCGCATCCGGAAACAATTCCGTGTTTCATGTCTTTTTACAATTTGCAAATCAATCCTTTTCAAATTTTGAAGATGCTTGATACAGAGATTTCCTAAAATAGCAAATGAAATTAAACAAATAACTTTTACTCATTTTTTAAACTTCAAAATGGAATTTATAGTATTTCAGATGAACCACCTGTGGTAGACCATGCATTTCAACCAATGCGCGTCACGTCAATCAGTTCAAAGAACTGATTTTAGTGATCATCACTTAAATTGTAAATCTTATTCAACAAGTTTCTGCATCATATGAATCCTTTTAAGCTACTCAAAGAGGTCATATGGGCCTGCGACACATTTCTTTTAGATTCGCCCACAAAATGTTGATTTTCTTCGAAAAGCAGCAACATTTCCAGATATTTCAGAACAGGCTTTCACAGGACGAGTCCTTCTCAAATGGCATTGATCTCGGTGACAAAATATAATGATTTAACGGTGGCAACATGGCGGATCGACACTTTGAATATAGATTCAGTTCAACAATGAAGTGAATGGCACATGAAGGATGAAGTAAGATCCAAAGCATCATTTCAAAGTTGGTAGATAAACAAAAACATAATGATTTACGGTGATGAACATAATGATTTAGGGTGACAATTTGGTGGATGGACGCTTTGAATATAGCTACAGCTCAATGAAGTGAATATCACATGAAGGATGAAGCAAGACCCACATCATCATTTCAAAGTTGGTAGATATTCAAAAACATAATGATTTACCGTAAAAAACATAATTTCTTACGATGACAACTTGGTGGATGAACATTTTAAATATAGATACAGCTCAATGAAGTGAATGGCATATGAAGGATGAAGCAAGACCCAAACGATCATTTCAAAGTTGGTAGATAGTCAAAATCTATTTTGACTGTTTGCTGGCATTGTACAGTTGTTGCCCATTATGAATTTCTATTAACTAGCCAAACTGTAGTAAAAGTATATATTTGAAAGTTTTGAGTATATTGATCGTCTGAAGTAATTGTTTGGAAACGTTTTAAATTGCTGTTAGATAATACATGAATTTCGGTCCATAATAATACGCCTCTTCACCGTTCTTTTGCTTTTATGACGTTTTGCGGAAATTTCATAAAAACAACACCACAAGCACTTCATTGACATGAGATACACATATAAATTTTTACCTTATTTCCAGTGCTTCTTGGTTAACATTTTGAGAGTATTTATTCAATAAAAAATAAATAATTTGTTCAATAAAATTCGCCGCTATTAGTGAATGGATTTTATGAAAACGACTTTGAAATGTGTTTAGATATCATATGCATAAATACATTGCAGTGGGAATTAAATTATACTTATGATTTATTTTATGAGTCCTGATATGTCATAGAATTGTTCCCGATATTTCCTTATCACAGTAATATGTTTTATATTATATAAGAAAACGTTTGAAGAAATTGACTGGCTTATGAAGAAGATGAATTCTCTTAATTAGTGCATTTTCAAAGAATTCTCTTTATCAGCGTATTTACTTTGTAGAGAGAAGTAAGCAATTTAAAATTTAGTGGCGAAATATTTAGCGAAAATTAATAGGTGAAAAATTTCGGGTATCATATTTCAAATGAAATATCCAATTTAACCGTTCCGTATTTGGATGATTATTTTGCGTTGGATGATTTTTCCTGAAAAATCATATCCAGGGCAGGAATTCGTCTCCAGTGTTCTGTTCTGTATGTACGGTCAAAATAAATGATTTTTTATTACAAAGCGGAAGTAAAATTGATTCAAAAGGGATTACTTTCGTGACATCTGTACGTACGTACATACGTATATATGTATGCATGTATCTCGCATAACTCAAAAACGAATATCCGTAGAACATTAAAATTTTGTATATAGAACTGCCAAAATATCTAGTTGCGTGCTTTCCTATTTTATTGCAATTGGAAACACACACACATATATATATATATATATATATATATAAAGAAAACTCTCCATATTACATTTTCAAGTAACGGAAATGCAATTTAAAAACATTATTGAAAAGGTATTTTTCAGAATTTAAAAAATTTATAGAAGTTTCAGTCCTCCTTGCTTCAAACACAGTTAATGAAAAATTAAATCGCAAAAAAGCCAAAATCAAAAGTAAACTTTTTAAGTATTGAAAAACAGTTATTGTTATTGATAGCAGATTATTCGACTTATCGAGTGGATAAACCAATCTACTATCAATTAACAGTAACCAAAATAAGAGAGAGTCTTTCATCTTACTTTCAAGTAAGCGTCAAATTATTTGCTAGATTCAAATCACTAATTGATACTCAATCAAAATAAAGATATTAGTCACTAAACCAAAGGAATCCTCTTAAAAAGCAAATAATCTTTAAGATCAAAATGTTTTCACTAAGAACACAATTAATCTGAACGAGACGCTTACTTTAGAAGACATATCCCCTACACTCTCTTTTCATTTCAAATACAAAAGCAAAAACAAAAGTAGGTTTAAGAACAAATTTTAAAAAATCATAAGAAGATTAAAAGTAATTATCCATAAAATGAAAGTTAAAACTTTAGTAAAAAAGAAAACTAAAAAATCAAACTAGTAAGCAAAAATTAACCAACTTGCTTTAAAATTTTAAAAACCAAATGACTGGAATGCAAGTAGTATTAAGAGCTGGAAGCAAAAAGGGTTGTCGTAATAAGTAGTTTTCTATTGAAGAAAGTTTAGCCTAAATTGGCGACAAAACTACAAAGTTTCTTGGAGATATAATACATATATACATATATATCCGACCTTTATTATCACAATCGTTACTCGTAATCATATACTTCCAGTTACATAAGTGTCTGAAATGATGAACATATTCAGATTTTGGAAATGTCAAATTTAAAAATAATTAATTTTTGAGAAGTAACAAAATTTAATTTTTAATGCGATCTTCCGGTTCCTATACTTTCATTTGGAAAACATTTATACTCGTTATGACAAAACAAAATTATAAGAAGTTTGACTTCCTTACGACAAAAACTTACCGGCAATATCTTGTTTAATTTCAAAATTTGCAATTTTTGGTGTCATTTACAACTTGCTTTGAGGAAACAGATAATTGAGTTAGAAAAATTTTATGAAATTAGTTTAAATAAAGCGTAGCAAAAAATGTGTGTAATTTAATAAGCAGTACAAGCGAGACATGTGGTGTCTACATCAGATTTTTTTAGTTCTGTCATAAAGAATTTCGATTTAACGAAGAATAATGAGCAACACAATTCTAACCTATCAAAAAGTTCAAGGTATGATTAAGAAAGATTTATCTCAATTCAGATTTGGGTATGTATGTATGTATCTTAATTTTAAGATATTTAAAAATGTGCAAAATTGTTACGAATTTCCTCTTGTAATGTTGTGCTCTTGTATGTGACTACGAGCACATCGCTCGGGCTATTCCGTGGTGTTGACATTTACTCTTGGCCAAGAACAACACGATTAATTTTTAATTACATTTCACAACTAAACTCCTACATTTCCACACCCAGTGCCTGAATTGCAAATGGTGAAAATAATTTGTCATTAAAATTGGACTAGCCTGTTATAGGTGTCCGTCTTTGCATTTTGCCTTTAAGGTAAATGTTAGGGTGTATGAAATTAAAATATTACTTCTATTCATTCTTATGATTTTTTAGTTAGCACATCCGTTCCGTAATTCAAAGACTTGGATTCGGTTTTCTTAGTTGTACATCAATATTCAATCTATTCCATACTCGCCGTATATCCATAACATTACAGAGTGCATCAAGATTCTTAAGCATTTTAAAAATAGGCAAAAAAATTAAAGAATTGTTATTGAAGTTTGCACAACTCGCATTGCATGAATTCGAATGCATTTTACAAAGAAACATTTTTTTATCTCAGCAGTGCATTGTTTACTTGTGATGACATTTAAGGAGAAAAACCTATTTAAATGCTGTAGAAATGCTTCATTAGGCAGTTTTTCTTCGTATCGAATGTTCAATGTTCCTTCCACCGCAGGAAATCCCATTGCTACTGACGCAATGAATGTAGATTATTGTGATACAATTAGAACAGAAAATACAGAGCTCATTAATACATTATGTGCAAATGAGCTGCGGGGCGAAAAGCAATGGGCAATCAAAATGTTCCCCGAATTTCGCTGTAACTCTTTATTACTGCAAATAATTAAATAATTTTTACTACCACTATATTAATTTACCATCGGAATTCATAACAGAAAGGAGTAACGACACTGTAACTGAAGGCATGAATTCGAATGTATTTTACAAGCAAAAAACTTTTTAACTCAACAGTTCATTGTTTAATTCAGATGACTTAAAGAGAAAATGTCATATGTCGAGATCAGTTACCTCCATATCGAAGTTCGAGCAAAGGGAGAACATCCAGTTCATGTGCAGATTGGTGAAATCTGTGTCAGAGAATATCGTTGGAACAGATTAGCCGCATTGGGAAACCATCAACCTCCAGAAATGAAGGAATGGTTGAACAAGTGAAACAGTTAATGAGATCAGACAGAAGAATGACTTTCGATGAACTGACGCAAAAAACGGGATTTTTCATGGAACCATTCACGCAATCTTGTCAGATGATTTGAAGCTGAAACTAATGTCAATGTAAAATTTGTTCTTCGGCTGCTGAATGCGGATTAGGTGGAAACTTTGCAGTTGACTGCTGCCCAATATTTTTGAAAAACGCACGGAGAAGCTGACGTTTCTTGAAACAATTGTTACTGGCGACGAAAACTGGGTGTACGCTTATGATACGAAGACAAAGCTGCAGTCATCAGAATGGTACCCCACACCCTCTCTTCGACCATATCAAATGAAAACAAAAGTGATGCTCATTGCTTTGCTCATGATCGAAGGGGTGATGCACCATGAATTTGTACTCGCTGCACAGACTGTTAACTGCCCTCTATATGCGCAAGTTTTTAAAAGCTTGAAGACAATCCGAAGAAAACGTCCTTACAATGGTAAGCAGGAGTCACTGCATAACGACAATGCTCCTTTCCACGCCTTCGATTGTTGTGCAGGCAGGCTAGCAGTAAAGAACATTACAGTCCTCCATTAGTCTCTCTCTTCACCGGAATTAATACCACCGGATTTTTGGTTCTTCCTTGAGATATAAATGGGCCGCAAAGGTAACCGTTTTAGAACTTCGGATGATACCATAACAGCACTTTCATCTTTATTTCCAGCAATGACAGGAGCAAGTGTGTGTGTTTCGAAGGAGCCTACTTCAAACACAATTAAGTAGAGGCGTACCTATATTATGGTAATTAAGAATTTAAGCAAAATTCCGTGAACATTTGAGTACCTCCCGAATACTGTAGTAAACATTAAACCTTGTGCAGATAAGTTAATTTGCAAACCAATTTGGGAGTCTTTAAGAAATCCTTAACTTAAAGGACAATAAATTGCAAATGAAGCAAATCTCAGACTTGCATCAGCATCAATTTTGAAGAAAAAATCTGTTTATAGGGAGATTAAGTTGTAGAGAGTTAGGTTAGTTTAAAGCAGAAGACGTGAAAAATGTGCAGTGCCCTCGGCGGTACTTGAATCTTGACTTCTTGAATATACTACGAAGGCATACAGAAAGGAGAGAGAAAATCCACTTTTAAAAGGTGACCGGGGTTCAGAGGACCCAATTACCAAATCCTGGTGGCGAAGAAAATCCATCCGCATCTTTTAGTTCAGGCGTACTGTAGAGACATTAGGTTATTTTGAAGCTGGAGCTTGTGTGGCAAATGGTCAGTGTAATCTCCAGGACTCGAACCAATAGTCTCGAATACACTGCGGATGTGCTACCGTTATACCAGAAGGCATGCAGAAAGGAGGGAGAAAATACCTTATAAAGAAAAATCCCTATTCTTTAAAGCGTGCGATTATACTGCGAGAGTATACTTTTGCTCCTTGAAAGGGCAGAAAATGAAAAGTAAGAGTTTCAAATAAAAATGCTTTTACATCTCAAAGAAGACATATGCAGCAGTATTTCCTGATAAGATTGGGAATTCATTTACGTTAACTCCTTTTGCATCGGTAATTAAAAAGCGGTTTCTCTCAAACGTCTGAAACGCCCGTATATGCGACATTTTTTAGGAATGCTTTTTCTTTCCCCTGCCAAGGAGAATGCCCCAGCGTTAACAGCAACCATCTTAAATGAAACGATTGCCTCTTCTTGATCATTATGTGGTTTCACCCACTGTGTGCAGTTTCCGCTTAGGACAGGATTGCAGCTGCGAGCTTCACAGGTAAATTTGAAGCTAAACAAAGGAGAGAGAAGATACATTAAAATAACAGCCCTACATTTAGTCGCTTGAAAAGAATGATTGGCATGCCATTTAACAACTTCCGAAACCAATAAGCTATGCACTATTGTGATGGGGGAAAGCATCGGATAAAAAATGGGCGCAGGCGTTCGAGCGACTTGTCGATATCTGAATGCTATGGTGTTTCGGGCCACTTGCCGCGAAGGAGTTAAAGCATTCTCTGAATTTTCTCCTCTCAGATACCCTCTTGGCTTTGGCATTATGAAAGCAACCGTAATCCGGTATTTCTTAATCTGAATTGAATTTTTTAATTAAAGCGCTATTAATATATTATCCAATCTAAAATCGTTTGTTTTTTAAGTTTTTAAATTAATATATTTATCTTCTATATATCAATGGAAAATTATCTGCATTAATATGCATAATGTTATGGTCACGGCATCATAGAGATAATTTATATATTTGGCAATACATTACTTATACATTTGCGATCATTTCTATACATTATTTTGCAAAACAACCGAAACACCATGAAGGAAATGGTTGTTTTTGATGAAATTGAATATGTGTATAGCTCATACACAGATAATAAAATTATTAAAAAATCATAGTACCTGTTCACGGCTTCCAATCACACATTGAGTGTTCAAATTAGTAGTTGGTCGAACCACGCCTGGCGGCAATGCAGGCTTGAATTTGTCGAAGCAAGGTGTGATAGAGGTTCCTAACGTCATCCTACGACACATTCTGCCTGGCATTCATTAGTTGTCGCATCAGATCTGGGATATTTTGTGGCGCCCGAATTTGGCGGCTAGTCCCAGACATGCTCGATTGATTAGAGGTCAGATGACCTTGCTGGCCAAGGAAGATTATCAACCTCACGGAGACAGACCAGAGATATGCGAGCGGTATGTGGCCTGGCATTCTCTTGTTGGAAAATGGCCCCAGGATGACGTGCCATGAAGGGTATTGCAACCGGCCGCAAGCTGGTATCAACATATCGTTGAGCTGCTAAAGATGTACAGAGGATGACTAAAGATAACTTGCTGCCTTCAAAAATAGCGCCCCACACCATCAGTGCTGTATACCTTTGTAAAACAAAGGCTGATTGGGACCGCTGGAACCGTCCTTTCCAGACACGAAAGGGTGGTCATCTGTTTCAAGAGTAAAGCGGGATTCATCGCTGAACACTATCTGATGCCAGTCTGATGGCAGCCATGATGATCGGCTGCGACACCAGACAAATCCGTTGATGTTGTGGGGTCAAAAGCAAACGTCTTAAAGGTCTGTATGAGCGTAACTCCGCCTCAAACAAGCATCGTGAGATGGTGAACGTTACCACGGGAGGTGTAGACGTGGCTGTAATGCGTTGCATAGTCGACAATGATGCCGTTGGGAGGTTCGGGCCTGGCGAACAATCATCCTATCTTGCCTCGCATTTGTGCAGCTTGGCCTTCCAGAGCCCTCATTTCATCGGCAATATCCTTGTAGCAATCATTGCTGCCAACATCTTTGCACAGCAGTCTCTGTACGCTGCAGGTGGCGGCCTATTGCTCGGTTTGACCACCCAGCTTCACACAACCCTACTATGCGACCACGTTCGAAGTCGTTTAGTTTTCCGTAAGGTCTTCAATATCGTCGTAATGGCATCTTTATTTGCTTCTCTACGGAATTACAATGGCAGTAACAAAAAAAAAGATAAATTTTCCGCCTCTGTTACTGGTTTTAAACTTTGCGTATTGCGCATTAGAAATGTGCGCTATGATCGCAATTCCTGTTCATTTGCCTTGAAACTTTGATCATTTGCATGTTCGATCGAGACGATTTTGCACACCAAATTTCGTTACGATGGCAAAAGTCGTTCTTGGTGCTTCGATATTTTTGCAAAAGAGTGCACTTGCACCCTTTTAGTTTCAGTTTTATCCTAACTAACCCGCCAGCGATAACTTTTATGTCATAAACGGAAGTAATTCGAATGCATGTATAGTTATAAAAAATATCTCTGTTTTCTTAGTATCTTAATATATTACTTTATTTTTTAAAATTTTATTTCAAATTTTTTCCCCTAGTCCTGCTAACTACAGAGAACTTGAAACTAATTTATATCATTCCAGTTAAAATATTCATTTTGTTTTAATTATCAAAGGACTTTGTGGAAGAAAAACCAGAGACAGACAATTTATTTATTTTGGATGCAGTAAAGTGCTACCTTTCAAAATCCTTAAATAATCCCTTTTATATGACTACTAAATTTCTCTAAAAACAGTTTTTTCAACAACATTTCTTTTCATAGCATAAACGCCATAAAAGTAATTAATATAAAAGTAGAGTATATCGCTTTCTAGTAATAAATTGAACACAAGAGAAGAAGATAAAAATTTTGTTTTAATCAAGTATTTAGTGGTGGTCTCCATCTCACTGCACCTTAATAAGCCACCCTCTCTAATTAACAAAATCCCTCAAGGGGGGAGCCGGAGGGAAGGGCAAAGACTACACAAATTAGCACTAAAAAAGAAACTTCGTTCCGACAGCTGAAGCTGAGTTGTTTTTGCCCTGCTTCATTCAGCACCTTTGTTGAAAAAGGAAAAGAAAGGGGAAAAATAAATAAAAACCAAAAAATGAGGTTGTAACAAAAGCAGAGGCAGGAGAAAAAAAGGTACTTCTTGTAAGAGAGAGACTTTATTAACGAATACCAAGGCTAAGTACACATCCAATGAACCTGGCCTTAAGGCTTTTGTTGTGTGCAATGCATGCAGGAGATGAATACCAATGATGTCATCTGCATGTTTGTGAAAATACAACACCGTAATGCGTTTTAAAGAGTTACAAATGAGTTAGGACGAAAACATTTTACTTTTCAAGTTCTCTGTTTTTAGTTCGTGTTGCATTTTAGTTTTCCTTAAATGAATTGTGCATCAGCCACTATTGTGCATCAGCCACTTACCCATCAAATTCAGTTACAGTTAAAGTGTTACTAATTTTTTTCTGTTTATGTTTTTGACTAACCAGTTTAAATAGCATGACAGACAATTACAGTTATAATTTAAATAGTTAATATATTTTTTCCCTGTACTATATTTTTTATGACTGTGTAGTCAATACATGTAAATTTCATGATTAAACATTCAGTAACTAGGCAAAGAAAGAAAATTGTTAACCTAAAGGAGCGATTTGTCCAAAAGTGTTATTAATTTCGTTCAGGCATTTTGCGTTGGTTCACTATAAATTGCGTTTCACGTTTTAATAAATTGTTGCCACCAAATATCAGAATCTGCACTGTATTTAAAGAAATTAAATAGTGAAGAATTTGTATGAATATATGTATGTTTCTCGCACTGTGAAAAAACAACGATACCTAGAGACATCAAATTTCAAATTGCGTAGTATTCCACTCGAATATGGGCATTTGAAAGCCTGAACTTGGAATTTGTTTTATTATCTATTTCATATTTTGTAAACCTTTAACGAATTTTTGATTAACAAATTCAAAAATTTCAAAGCGAACAATGGCAATATTGTACTGAAAAAAAGAAGTTTTATCTCCAGCGCGCGAGACTGTAGTATCGAGAATTCTGAACATATGCTCTTCTTAAATTATTTGGTGATATTGCTGTTGAATTGAATTTTATGGTTTAAGTGAGAAGTGCATGATACTTAATGAATAAAGGTAATAGACAAAACGTTAAAAAACGCCCCTTTGGGCGCAATATAAAATCTGAAAGCGTCCAATTTTTTTTAAATTTTATTTTTTAAATTAAAAAAATGGATCTTTTGAAAGGAATCTTCGGTAATCACATCAGAAGAAACGTTTGCTTTTCCCACTGCTTGCCTTCGTGATGTGAATGTTCCGGAAAGCTGTGGGAAGTCTGAATGCCAGCTAGGGCAGCTGTTAGTTCGTGCCACCCATTATTAAAACGTTAACGAAACTCTGTAACACAACTTTTCCATTCTAAAATTTTAACTGGCTTTCGCAGTCGTCAGCGCTCTATTTATAAGCAAAAGCATATACAAGTAAGCTAAAAAGCACACAGTAGCTTAAAGCCAATATCGAAGAGGAATTTAAAAGTTAGAACTCGGAGTTCGAACAAGAAATACGGAGAATTTTCTGTTTAAAGAATGTTTCATATAAGCCAAAAATGGCCGCCATATTCTAGTGATTACTTTTACAACATAATGTAAACGCTTTCCGTAATTTTATGTTAGCAACAGAAAATAAAATAATGCTGGAAGAAAAATTACTAGTTATTTTTTATGCCATAGCTTTAATTATATCCCACGTATATCAGCACAGTAAAATTCCAAGTTTCAAGCATCCATTCATCTATAATGCTGATTATCTGAATTGCGTATAATGGGTAAAACTCTTAAAATTCGGATTCTTGTTGCTTTTAGCAAAGCAAAGTTATTCTCGCTACATTAAAAAGTTTAACATTACTTTATAGTAAAGTAAAATAACGTTTGATGTTAATTGATCTAGGTACTTCTAAATTTTACATTGGCGCAAGTGATGTAAAAAATATTTTATTAGCATATTTTTGCTCTGGAAGAAAACAAAAATGTGGAAGAAAAGAAAATGAAGAAGCAGAATTTCATATAAATTTGGTGCTATATCTTGAAAAAGATGTATGTGACATAACATTGGCATAACGTTAAATTATGATACTTTCCGTCGCATAAAAGTAATGTCTGATTTTATCTTTGTAAAAAAAAGTTATGTATTTTCCTTTGTGCAAATAACGACAATGTTTCTTTTTCTTTTGTTGAAAAAACTAAAGTAATTTCATAATTTATGAATATGAATTATTTTAATGTTCTTAAAATAAGGTTTTAGTTTAATTTTACTTGAATAAAAATAATATATTTGGTTTTACTTCAAAATATACCTTGTTAAATTTAACTCACTTAATGTTGCTTACGTAAATTTTACATTTTCACATCACTTAAACACAGTGTTTTGAGGGATTTAATCTCATAAAAGTTATTTTAGTGGAATAGAAAGAATAATGCAGTTCGTTTTATGCAAATGCAAATAATGTCTTAATTGACAACAACGCAGAATATTGAATATATTTCTACAGGTAAACCTAGGATTTCTTTTCCCTTTCAGTCTTTGCACTGCACTAGAGAATATGAATACTGTTGCCTTCTTACGGGTTCGTGGATTTGGAATGATTCACAACATCACTTGATGAAGAATGAAAACATAATTTATTAGCCAGTGTTACTCAAGACAGCTCGAGAAACACGTTTACAGTCGTCGAAAAACTACGACCAGCACGCTGAAATAATTAGCAATACAGCCGTCAGGCTATAACGGTGAAGACAGCTTTACGGCAAAGCACTAAATTATAGCTCTCAATTCGGTTCGATCGTTCTCGGAACTCCACGTACTCTCGAGACTCTCCACTCTACAACTCGCGATGCACTCGATAGTCTCAACAATGCGCACTCTCGATGCACAATCTTGAGATACGCTCGACGACCAACTCGACACTAAACTGACAATAAACTGGTATTCTGCATACAGGCAGGATTTATATAGCTTTTGGTCTGCCTTCGAGAACATTCTGGGCCAAACCGATAAGACTTCTTTCCAGAATGTTCTCGATCCGGCTATGGCATATCGCCAATTTTTCCGCCAAATAGGCGATATCACGCCAAATATGGCAACCTTGCCTTCCCTTGCCATTTTTCTGGCAACTCTAACACCGCTTTTCATTGAAATAGCAATCATTGTAGCCGCAAGTATCGCTCACGAGTTACAATCAAATGTTGCCAAAAATGATACGCAGGTAAAGTGGGTTTTTGGAATATATTCCTCCCAGCAGGGAAAATCGGAAAAAGGTTTAGCTAATTGACTTACTGCAATAAAGACATCACATTTGGGCAGAAGTTTAATACAGCAGTATTACACGACATTCACTGTAAAATTGTAGAGACATTAGGTTATTTAGTAGCAGGAGACATGAAAAATATGCAATTCCTTCGCCGGGAATCGAACCACGGACCTCTGAAATACTGGCTCAGTGTGCTGACCATTACACCACGAAGGCACGCTAAGAATGTGGGAGATATACCTTATAAAATGATAATTGCTGTTTTTTGTGGCTTATCTCACTTGGCTGAGAGCAATATCGGAGCAACCCCACGAAATTCATCCTGGCAAGGAGTGCAAGATTGTACCTGTCGTTGGCAAGAGCCATGACTGCCCTACAGATGACAGTACGACTTTTCTCAGCTCCGCCCCAAGACGACCCCGGGGGGAGGGGAATCGGTTCGAGGGTCTTCCACCTCTCTTCCCCTGCCACCAACCTCTCGAGAGAACTTTCGGCTAGCCTTATATTTAGTGAATCCCAATGCCGCAAAGATACTATATATATTCAAGCATCGAATATCCATGTCTTCTCCGGGATTCGAATCCAGATCCTTCGGTACGGCACTCAGAGTCATTAACCATTATACCAGTTTTTGCGGCAAAATCACGATTGAATGTGATAAATGTCTTGCGACGAGAAATTTAAAAATTCGAAGTAAGCAAGATTATGTAAATAAAAAATATGAAAAAGTAGTCGTTATCAAACAGACTAAAATGGAACATAAAAGGAAATGAAGAATATTCTTGCACGAAATATAGAGTACATGTAAAGCTTGCTTCCAAATAGTGATGGAAATTAACTGTACGTGGTGTAATCACAGTATGAAGTTAATTCGAAAGTAGCTGCTAGAATCTAAATTCTTTGGAATAACGAACAAGCGGTTTATGATTTTAAACATTATTTAGTATATTAATAATATCACGGTGAAATTGCGATTCGTATCAAACGCTTAAATTATGTTTAAGGAAGTTTTGGTATCCTTTTTGCTTGGTTTGATGAGCTGCGTGCAGCCATAAAATCTAGCTAATGAAAATCTTCGCAGTTTGCGCTTTTAGTGTCTTCTTCTTTTCGCATATTGTAAGATCTGAAATTGGCATATTATATGAACATTTAACGTACGCCGGAATGAGAGTACACATTATTTGGGGGAGACTAAACCTTTTGGATTACATTTGGGGAGGAGGTGTAACGTAAATAACTAAAGCAATGGATAATTCCAGCCAGACCACGATAAATTAGTGTTATCAAAAATAATGTAAACGCTTATCTTTTTTGGAAAACGTAACAAAGAAATATGGAATTTAGTGCATTTTCCATTTTACTGTTTGGTTTTTTTTAACATATATGATCTCGTATTTTTGGGAAACTAGTTCTTCAGCGATTTCAGCAGTGTAACTATATTAACCAAAAGGCTTAAAGTTTTTGATTTAAGCGTTTTATTTTCAGACAAGATAAATGAGTAAATTTTAATATTCATCTTTCGTAAAATGCAATCCTGAATTTGTGCGTTTGAGCCTGAATTTGTGCCTTCAATTTAATTCTGAACTGGTTATTGGGAATAACCTATTTCGAGAAACCATTCAGTAAACTATATTTTAATTAGATTACTTTTTTGAAATTTGACTAACTAATACTAATAATGGGAAAACTGGGTGCTTGAAGAACCGTGTAGGATATCATTATTAGGTATGGCCATATTATTATTATTATAGCCTGTTACTTCAGAATAGAAACATTTCTTCAAACCAAACCTTGAACCATAACCGTAGTAATGACTACAGCGAATCCTCTAATATGCTAAAATTCTCTAATTTCTTTTGAGGGTGGTGACGGTAACAATCGTAAATGAGGGCAGGATCGCGACGATCTCTAAAGGCCTATTTTAAGGTAACAGACTAAAGTTATGAATAGCTTTGTAATATTTACGCAATAGTTTTGCCTCTCTAGTCCCCATCTATACAATATGTAGTATCCTCTAATCAGAAAAATAGAAAACCATAGATGGGAAAATTAAAGTTTGTTAAATATTTACAGATAACAATTATCATAATAAATTTCGAATTGATCACAGAAAATGATGGATTAATCAGTCTTCTTTAATAACACCTTTCACCGTAAATGGAATATGTGAATTTTAGAAATCTTTTTAATTTTGATTTGCAGCATTTATAATCCATATGTGTTTACAAACTTACTTTTAGTTCTTTTAAGTTTTTGTCATTAGAAAGTACAATATTTCATTTATTTAGAAGACAAGTTTTAATATAACGAAGGATAATTTTCCACTGAACAATGGAGTACTCTGTTTATACTGCTGCAATGCTTTTATCTGATATGAACTGATATCAGTAACAAATATCGTAATGCTGTGGTTATAGTTACCTTCCAATTTACAGGGATAAAACTGGGGATTATGGGCAAGGTTAATTTAAAATTACAGCTATCCAAAAGGGAAAGGGTAAAAAAGGGAAAAATAAGTAAATTATATTATTATCTGTCCAAAGGGGCAATTCGTCCAGAAGACTATTAATTTCGTTTCGACATTTTGCGTGTACTCTGTATTTCGAGTACTGAAAGCGTTGCTTCATTTTCAAATTGTTACCACCAAATATTATCGCCCTGTATCATATTTAAAGAAATTAAATAATGAAGAATCTGCATAAATGTATGTATGTTTCTCGCATTGTGATAAAACAACGGTACCTAGTGCCATCAGATTTTGAATACGGAACGTTTGCACCCGAATATGGGCATCTGGAAGGCCAAATGTGAAATTTGGAATTTGTTTCCTATTTTGTAAATTTCTTTTACATATTTTGTAAAACTTTAATGAATTTTCGATTAACAAACTCGAGGATTTCAAAGCGAAGAACGGCAATGTTGTACAGAAAAAAATTGTTTTTTATCTCCAGCGCGTGCGACTGTGTATCGGAAATTCTCAAGATACGCTCATTTTAAAAATATTTTGCGATATTGCTTCTGAACTGAATTTTATGGCTTAAGTGCGAAGAACATGGCATTTAATAAATAAAGGTAATGTACAAAATGTTAAAAAAAGCTCCTTTGAACATAATTTAAAATCTGAAACCTTTCACGTTATTATTATTATTAAAAATGCTTTTAACGACTTATTTATGGTTTCACCTTGTTTGATCTATAGAATAAACTTATTTAGTGAAAATGTTATTTTGCATTGTTGCCATCGTTCTGAAATAAACAACTAATGTTTATACTAACATGGTTAATTAATTATACTTTAAACAAAACATGGTTAATACGCATTTCAGATAATTAGGAGTCGACTACAATAATATCCATACCTAAGTGTAGATTGTGTAATTATTGATTTCGTAATTATTTAAAAAAATTAAAAGAATTAGAAAATTATCATCACCTTCCTTGCTAATCTTCATCAAATGAATACATTAAACTTCAATGCCTTTTATTTTTGGAACAAATAAAATAAACCGCTCGACGAGTTTTATACCAGCAGAAGATAAAAATTGAATTCCAAAGTTCTCTTAAGAGAACAACAGTTTAAGCTTCTCTTTCTGCCGTTACTTATACATACTAATTCTGTGATCTTTCCTCAATATATGCAATAACGGTTTCGGATAAAAGTGTTATTTTATCTTCTTACGTCAGTGGTTAAACAAACATAACCGGATAACGAGGTTTTCGCCTTGCTTTGCGAGAATTTGCAGTTTTATCGACGGATTAAATTTTGTAATTTTATAGAGTATTGGAAACTAATAAGCCTTTTCAGTGCACAGAATTTGTGCCCAAAATACTTTAATATGTAAGGTTCTTAAATGCATCGCATTTTAAGCTTCGTAAATTTAGATTACTTTCTTTTCTTAAAAATGCTTTGTTATATTGTTCTTTTAATTTCGTACATTTTGCTCGTAATATTCTTATCGAATATGAAGATTATTCTGCGTATATAAGAAACCCATTTTGTTCAATAAAAATGCATTTATTAGGAAACAAAAAGCGCACGATTAAATGGTCTTTTTTAATGAACAAAATCACATTAATGTAAATTTCTTCTATAATAGCATACGTAACCAACATTACATAGCACATAGGTACAGTGGAGGCCAAATGCTTAGATAATTCTTGAAACTTTTGTGTTTCCGAATATTGCATGGTTAGGGAAAAATTCATGAATTAAACGCAGCAGAAATTAAAGAAATGAAAAAGTGAACTTGAGTATTTCTGTGCGCATTTCCGTTTATTTAACCTACCAGCATTTGCCGTGATATGATTTTATTAAAAATAACCAACTACGTTTCTATTAATTATTTTATACCTTTCTATTTTCTGTTGAATTTCACCAGAATGCAAGTAAGTTTTAAAAGCATGTGTAGATGCCATTTAACTTTCTATTAAAAAATATATCTTATAATAAATTATTTAAGATAACTAGTTATTGCACTAATTTCTCTCTGGCCTTCTATTTTCTACCTACGCTTATCAGAATACGGAGTAGGTGAGATTTAAAAGCGTGTGATGAAAATATCATTTATTTAGACAATAAGTAGTGAATGCTTTGCTGACATTTAACAGAAACATGCAGCCGTGAAGTCGGATACTTAATGAACTAGAGTGGCTTTATATTGCTATGAGCTTTGTACATATATCAATATAATTATAGCGAAATGCATATGTAAATTATTATGTAGGGTTTCCCATATTTTGCATAACAACTTATTTTAAGTTTGATACCTTTCCTGAACTTCTCAGCTTCCCCGCGTATTTCCTTGTCAGGATGTAAGTTTTAAGTTACGTGAAGTGAGTATTGAAACTGGTGAATCTCTGAGTTTATTCAGAGCGTTTTTTTCGCTAGTCAGACCATGTTTCGTTTCTGATCCTGCTGTTACGCCCTTTCATCATTTCAAATAATCGTCACGTCAGCAGCTAGGTTTATGAGTCAACCTAAGTTAATTATACTTTAACGTGATAATCCAGCCCTATTCTATTTAGACCTGAATTGATTCGTATAGTAACGTTTAAGTTCCCCTGCAAGTAGTCGGTGTTATTGTAAAGCACGAGGTACGTGCCCTTAGAATTTGAACAATAAAAATCGGCGTTATATATGTAAATTTTCACAGGACTAGTTTCGATGGTTTCACCAAACCACCATCCTCAGCTGCCAAAGTGCAAAATGTTGTTTAAATTCTAAATTAATACTTTTTCGGCGTGTTATTTTATATTAATTAATAAAAGGTTATTTTCCCCCTTCTTCTGTGCTGGTATAATTTCACGCCTGTGCGAGAATGTTGCATTAGTAGGATCAAGCTGAGTTTATGTGGAAAAGAAGAGACAGAACTTTCAATTATATCTCTTGTATAATATAACCTGAAAGGCATCATAATGCCAAGCATCGCTGAAAAAATAAGAGTTCAGGAGTATGTCCTAACTGGCTATCTCCGAGGCGTGCCAGAAGAAACCATTGCCAGTTGGCGATGGTTTGGTGACTAATTGTTTTAGCAAAATTAGACTAGAAATTGCCATGTTTGGCGACAATTTAGCGGCATTTGTGTCTTATCCTTGTATCAGGTCTGACTTCGTGTAACTGCAACTGTGTAAATAAGTCTTCCAGAAATAGAACTGGAAATTTCTCTGGCTAACTTCTCTGGGGAGGCTATGTAAGACCACTGAGAGCAATTTTCAGTTTAGTTCATAGCATTGGAAGATTATTGTACGAGCTTCGCTTTTAGGGGAGCCTTGCATTGCCTTGTTTTCAACGTTCTTAGTATTTGAATGGGTAAGTACTGATTGCGCTCTGCCGTACTAAGAGTTGTTCTAGAACTTTAGGGTGAAAATTTCCAAAGCTGTTAATTATTTTTAAAAATGTTTTAAATAAATTTCAACAAACCATCATCAATTCCGTGTGCATTCAGGGCGTTTTAAATCCGTACACCGGTAACAATATTTTGATGCATGCAGACTAATTTCTTGTTTAACAGTTGTTATGGATAAGAATTAAAGTTAGTGAGCGTTAGTTAGAAGGAATAGATATCCCTATCCTATTTTCTTCAGTTAAATCCACGTTTTATTATTTCTTTTATTCTACTCCCCTCATTTAGCGGTGGATAAGTTTTTTTATATAATTTTTAAGTGTTGGGGATTAAGTATTATTTAATTTAGTTAGTGGATACGGAGGTTATAAAGGTGGTCGCTGGAAACTCTTCTAGAAGTTTCAAAACTTGACCTGAGCTTCACCTTTCTGCAAACAAACATCTCAACTACTACGTTGGAAAAGAAACTCGAAAAAATTAAAATTTTAAAATTAGGCGAAAAAGGCAACTTCAGTTTAGCGTAGATTTTGAACGGATCTCAATCGATCTTGAGAGCGTTCAATTAAAGTTTCCTCTTCTGGAACAAAAATATATTGTTAACATGGGAGGAGCAATAATTCATTTTGTATGGAAATTAATGGATGCAGCAACGCAGAAACGAACGTAGCGTATTCTATCCAAGAAAGTAGTAGGAGTGAAGTATGATAAAACCAAGACATTGGAATTCTTAAAGAGATAGAAAGAAATGGCTTGGATTGGACTTATTGGCATTAATTCTAGAATATAAAATTTTGTGAATATGAAAGGCTTCATAGAATTTTCTTTGACCAGCTGAACAAGTTTCATGCACATTCGTCGCAGAACAGTATGCATTAATTTTGGAAGAAAGTTAATATTCTAATTAAGCTTACGATTAAAAATTTTAATTTGAGGTTGGCATTAACCTCAGAATCTGTTCTTCCTAAATGCTTGAAATGTCAGAGTTTATGAAATTCTGTTAGAAACAATTCCTCTTGCTTAAAGCTGCCAAAAATAAAAAAACAAATTCGCATCCTTTTTTTATATTTTACCACTTTCCACTGTATCTTTTGAAAGTATTCAAATGTGGATGTCAATTGCAATAAAACAGCAAAACGTTCTTACGTCTTAGACTATAATGGCAAGGAAAGGTCCATTCTTATAAGGCAAGTACTGAGACAAAGATAAACGAATTGCTGGTTTCTTATTCAATAAATCGTGAAAGTCAGTCAGCTATGATTTAATTTAACACGGGGAAATATTTAGCTTAGGCTTTTAGATCAGAACGTACGGGCGTTTTGCATTACGATAAAATCAACGCTGGTTTAGTTTGGCCAATAAAATCAAACACATTGATAAGATATGCTACACATTTCACAAGATTTAAAATCAAAGATGGATCTTTTAAGAATTAAAGAAAAAAATTTAATATCCTTGCTAATTTAGAAGTCCTGAAGGGCTAGAACATTGAAGAAGCGTGTAGTAAATTATCGCACACTTCTTGGAAGCAAATGACAAGTCCAAGGGAGGGTTAATTTACTCTTTATTCCAAAACAAATAGATAAAGATATGGCCCTTTCTCGGGCTTAGAATAAGCCTTCACTTGGGCTTTAACTCAACACAGAACATAAGAAACTAATCTAATATTAACTAAAATAAAACCAGCCGGAGCTTCACAGAATTAACTAAAAGAGGTGGCCCTTATTTAAGATCGCTGGCAAACGCTAGCACGCACGTAACTATACTGCTGAATTGCAGTACCACTAGACTAGCAAGAAAGTGGCCGGAAGGCAGACACGTTAGTCTAAGCTCCTCTAGTGAACTGATCCAGACTTCAGCTTAAATATTTGTTTCTACCTCATTTACATAATATGTAATCGTGAAACTCATTCTTTCATGGAAACAAGAAAGTAAAGGAAAGGATGTAGAGTTTCCCTCATTTTACATAAAAAAATATTTTAAGTTTGGTACTTTTCCTGAACTTCTCATTTTTCCATCGCATTTCTTCGGCGGATGCAAATTTAGAGTGAAAAGAGCATTTAAACAGACGAATCTTGTAGTTCATTTGATTCATCCTTGATTTCGCTAACCACCGCATGTTACTGGTTAGTCCTTGCTGTTACAGTGAGTTACTGATAAGTGTAGCCGGGTAGGTTGATGAGACAGTCTAGTTAGCCTTAAATTAAGTTGTTAGTCTAGCATTACTATTTATCTTTGATTTTATTGAAAAGTTCGTGTTGCGTTTCATCGCAGGTAGTATGTGTTATTTGTGAGCAAGCTTACGTGCATTTGTATTAAAAGTTGATGAATAATAAAGGGTTTCTTTTACCCTTCTTCTCTGCTAGTACTCTTTCACGCCAGTGTGAGAAGTCGCCAGATTTTCTTAGTGAGATTCTACCTAGGTTTATGGCAGCAAAGATGGTAAGATCCCACAAGGATTCTTCAAAAATAAAAACAGCTATTAGAAAATTAAAATAAATCCCTACAAAAGTATTGATAATTGAGAAATGTACCTGAAAGTTGAGCTTATGGATAACCCAAATGACCGAAAGACGAATGAAATGGGATTATCGAAAGAAGGATGAATAGGATTAATGGTATTTTTGTTATTCATAATCGAGATATTTTATTTAAAATTTATGTCAATCTAACTTTGCTGTTTTGCCTAATCTCAAATTCACTTGGATATTGTACTATTCACTGTGTTTACCGCAACAACAAAGCTTTGATGAGGTTGGACTGAATGACATGAAATTGTAGTCAGCGATTATTTCTTCTTTAACTGTGCTGTAGCTTAGCTTGCTTAACTGTGTGATAAGTTAAAATACTTCATTTATTTTTAAGCTTAAGATAGCTGGCTAGTAGTATGTTAAGTAAATCGTAAAATGTATTGAACAAAAAATAATCATTGGTCGATGGACAAGCAATAACTGCAGTATTATGTATTTTAATCTGTGGAGAGTAAGAATTACTTTTTTTGATATGAAGAAAGACGGCTATTGAACTGAATGGCTGTGTAATATTTTTCACTATTAATTCAAAATACAAATGTAGACTTTAGAAGGAGGCCTGATTAGGCTTGTTACCTGATTAAGCTTATTAAGACCAATATTTCTTGACTACGTAACCGCAATCATTCGAATGTTGGACTATTAGAGATATTAGATAAACCAGTGGTACTAAAGAAAAGATTTAAATAATTACGAAATTAAATATTGATGAATTATTCAAATAGCTCCAATAATTTCAACATTGAAATTGCAAGGGCAGAAATAGGAAACTGCTTGAGGAACGACAGCAAAATATTAAGCGATAAGGAAATAAATTCATAAAGAGATAAAGCTGGAAAACAACAAAATCTTTTAAATTACGTATCGATTGATTAAAAATCAATCTGGGAAGGAACAAAAATATTTATCTATTTTCCGATTACAAAAGAATATATGCTCTGTACGTCAGAGATCAAAGAACGTTTTTTTCACAGTTTTTAGTCTTTCAGTCCATATTTGATACTTTGTTTTACCTACCTTTAAAAATGCAGTGCATTTATTTGCTTATTTGACTGACTGGTAGATATCTATTCGCAATTAATCTTTAAATTAGTGCTTTAATCTATTTGCCTTAATTAAGTACAGATCAATTTACAGTACAGATTAATTTACAATAAGATTTGCCTTAACTAAGTATCTATTTGCCTTAATTAATTACACATTTTCTACGGTCTGATTCCATATTTAGTCTAGTTTTTAAGTCCCATTTAATTTCAGAAAATTCTGGGTTCAGTTGCTTTTTTTTACTGTAGTATTACTTTCTGTAAAGGTCGCTTCTTCACGAGAGTACCCCTCTAACAGTGAAGCTAAGCTACAAAGAATTTTAGTACTCCACTTGTAGCTTTATCTTCGCACTACCAGAAAGAGGATGAATAAATTTTTAATGTGTTCAAATATACCTGCCAGCTGCGGTATCCGTACCTCAGATATAGGTATATGCATTTGCTTCCGCCGGCTGAAATAAAAAAGCAAGCCCGTAGCCGGATGTTATAGCAGTCTCATATACAAACTTTCAACTTTCTACGTCTAATCGTTTGTGAATTATGAGGTTACATACATACGTACGTACAGACGTCAGGATAAAGTTCCTTTTAAATTCACTTTAAGCCTATTTTTTTACAATCCGTTTTGGAAAAAAGCCCTTTATTATGTTCGTACGTCGCTATACTTTATTCTGTGCGTAAAAAAATCGTCTAAATGGGTTCGAGAAGGGTCTAAATGGATATGGACCGTTAAATATAAACCGAAATTTTTTACGATCACACTACTTCCTTTATTTCGTACAAGGAAGTGATAAAATTCACATAAGTAGTAATAAGTACTCTTACAGTATAAACAGACTGCTGTGTTTGCTAAGTTGAATGTAAAAAATATATATTGTACACAACTTAAAAGACAATATATTTTCGAAATTTAATAAAAACATCATGACTATTAAGTTGGATCCTGAAACAAACAAAACATTTCACATTTATACGAAAGTAAAACAATTTAGAAAGTGAAGGATATGTAATAAATATGATGTAGTATTTTCCGTCTTTTATTCTATAAAAAGAAATCAAGAGGACTATTTGAACAGCAAAATTGTGTTTTTTAATTAATTGCAAAGACTAAAATCATCCATACATACATAACACACAATTAAGCAATGAGAACTACAAAGGCATTAAAACAATAGTGCACGTGGTATAAAGAGGCTTAGGAATTCCAGACGTTAAGGCTACATTGGCATCCAAATAATATTCATTTAAACAGCGACAACATTGAATGTAGTATATTTCTAGATTTAATAGTGCACGCTGAGATTTGTTACGAAAAATAAAACGTTTACATTGCCTTTATTTTTATTTTTATTTCGTATACTTTCCATACATTCCACCAACTTTCATAAAATTGAAAATATGAGTTCAAATTGCATATGGATTTGCAATTTTAAGAAAGTAATGTGAGAGTCACCCAATACGGCTACTTAGCTTATAAGATATTTCTCCCTCCTTAGCATGCCTTCCTGGTGCAGTGGTCAGCACACTCGACGCGTATTCAAGAGGTCCAGGTTCGAGTACTGGCGAAGGCATTGAACATTTCTCATGTCTCCTGCTTTCAAAAACCTAATGTCTCTACAGTAGAGCCCGAAATAAAAAAGATGGTGGATGAGGATTCTTCACCGCCAGGATTTGGCGATAGGGTTCCCTAATCCGCAGTCGTCCTTTGAAAGGGGGAGTATATAAGGTATTTCTCGAGCCTTTGTTGTGTAGTAGTCAGCACACTCAGCGCGTATTCGAGAGGTCCGTGGTTCGAGTTCCGGAGAGGGAATAGCTCATTTTTCATGGCTCTTTCTTTCGAAAAATGCCTAATGTCTCTACAAGCACCAAGGTTGAATCATTCTCTTAATCGAAGAATTATGCATTTACTAAGTTAATCTATGTCTCTTAAAATGTTATGTACCTGTTCGACTTCGAATTCTCTGCTTCCGAAACCGACTTTATAGATAAAAACCGAGGTTATAGCTGTTTGTGTTTTACTTCTTTAAATACTTAAATTGTTTAGACTCCACAAGGATGGTAGATAAATTGCGACTCCACAAAGATGGTAGGTGCAGAGGTGACTGATGTTTGTTGATATTTATTTGCGCTACAAGACGTAGTTTTGTAGTCGTAAATACAAAGTTTCAATAAAAGTGTTTGGTTACATCATCAAGTTTAACTTTAGAAAGACAGCTGGTTCCTGTGTCTTAGCTAACGGAAAAACTTTTAGTATTTTACATAGCATCACGTAACCTCTAATCATTGCATATCTCGAAGCTCAAAAGTTAACCAGAAATCGTGCTTCGTTAACTGATTTCTAATTTCTTAATATTTCATAATTACCTCTTTACGGATTAATCAATAAAGTACGTAATAATGCTCTCAAAGCCGTTCATTTCTTTCTCATTGCAATTTAAATATTGTACAAAATTCTCTTCCTTTCTAACAGCCTAATGCTTTTTCTTCAAGCGGCGTTTTTCTCACTAAGCCCTTTTGTCATTGAACGAGGTGGGGAACATCTAAAATATAAAACATGCAAACATATTATTAATATTTAAATATTAATTGGCAATAATATTTAAGTATTAATAATTTATATTAGCAACTATATATAAATTTCTGATCTAAATATAAATACAACCGCCTCGGTACTGAAGCAGCATTTCTTTTTCCGCAGAGATCCGCAATGCTTGAGCTTTTATCCAAGCATTATTCAGAACTCAAAGAATTTCTGAGTATAAATACTTCAACTGCCTTGTGCGCATTTTCTTTCGCCGCTTGCACTGTCCTTTCAAATCGCATCTCTTCGCTAAGCTATACTTCTCCACCGTTTACAAATGTAACTATGTACTGTAAAATTGTGGGGGTGGCATGTAATGAGATGTGTTATGCAATAATACAAGTTCGTAAGAATTGACAAGTAATACAGTGATGTTCGCATTCATGGGATTTTGGGATCCTTCGAAAGAGTTCCAGTTATCTACTATATCTACTACAGTTATCTACTTCAGAGACAAGCTACCTACTATCACTATCCCCGTCACTGCAGCTATGATTGTTAGTGGATGGTTCTAATATATTCTCTCACAGTACCAATTTATTATATAAATATAGCGCTTATTTTTGTTATTTAACTTCTAAATTAATATTTGTTCGGCATGCTATTTCAACCAAAAATATATATGTATTTATGTATATATATGCAGAGTGTACCGTAAATATTGCGATAAACTTCTAGGGGAGATAGGGCAAATCATAAGGCGTAAGAATTGCATAGGAACCTATACGGAAATGTCAGGAGTAAGTAGTAGCAGAGGTAGAAGATGGGAAAAGGAGCAAGAGTGATTAATTTGAAACATTATTAGATATAAATGCAAATAGTGTACGACAGCTTGAATGTCACAACAGATGCTCAAAGTTTGCACCATCAGACGCCAAACATGCTTGATACCGACGGACCATTTGTATACCGCGAATTATTTGATCTTTCTGGTGTAGGTTTTTCCCGATTTGCTTGACGATGTTCCACCAAATGTGAAGCATAACATGTGATTCCATCCTGACGGGGCCCCTGCTCATTTTGGACTGAATGTTCGGAGCTATTTGAAAAGACCATCCCCGCATCGATGGCTTGGGCGTTGTGAACCAGTTCCCTGACTCCCACGCTCACCAGATTTATGAAGCCTTGATTTCCTTTTGTGAGAAGCCATCAAAAGCGTCGTGTCGTGTATCATGATTCTGTTGTATCTGAAATGGATCTCGTGGCAAAACTCGCCTGCGCAGCTGCTACAATCAAAGGTACTCCCGGTGTGTTTGAACACGTCCGGCAATAATTGGTTTGTCGGTGTCAGGCATGTTTGTTCGTTTGATGGTGCAAACTTCGAGCATCTGTTGTAACATTCAATCTGTATTTACCATTTGTATTCATGTCCAATAAATGTTTCAAATTAATCACTCTTCTTTCTTTTCTCATCTTTAACCTCTGCTATCACTTAACCCTTACTTTTCGGGACATGAGTTCCAATGCAATTCTTAATCCTTATGATGTGTCCTACTTTCCCTAGAAGTTTGTCGCAACATTTATTGTACACCCTGTATATATATATTGTACATAGATAGACGGTTTTAGTGCAATTATATGTGAAATTGTTGTATTTTTCTGTGCAACACAACGCGAAAAAGATTTATAGAGACAAGCTTTGCGGTAAAAATAAGAATACAGGGGCAAGTCCATTTAACATTGAGTAAATTGGTATATCTGTAATTTGGCAAGATATCGCCAAGCTGGAAATGATTTTCCAGCTTGGAATATCTTAATTTTGCTGCCAAATTTGTCGAGAAAAAATTAAAAAGTCGCCAAACTTAGCGATTATTTGGTGATATTTTGTCACTGTAATAGGTACTGTAATTGAATAAATGTAATTGATCACTGTATTAGCTGTAAACATCATTCGACCCCGTATTGTCTTTCAATGATGTAATTTCGAGTAATTTAACTGCAGTAATTTTAATGTCAATAATTTCGAGAAGCAGAAAGTACTAAAAATGTCTCGGCGGCCGGGTGAAAATTATATAAGGCCGGTGAGAGCATTTGTTGTTAGTTGTTCTTGCTAGCTCTTAGCTCAGCTTGAGTTTGGTGTACTGAGATTTCTCCCGGTAACTTTCTCTCTAGCTGCGCTTTGCATTGCCTTGTGTCTAATGTTCACATTAGTTTGAAGCGTAAATACTTATTGCACTCTGTGATATTGTGAAAAGTCGTACGACTAATTTTGCGGAAAATTCCAGATCTCTGAAGCGTTTCTTTTAAAAAAAATTAATTTTATCAACCTATCAGTGGACATGTTTGCAATCAATCTGTAACGAATCCGTACGCACACAACAATATATATATATAATATATAACCACCCGCTTATCCGGTCTTTATTTTCGCAATCATTGGTCGTAGTCATATACTTTCAACTACAGAAATGTTTCAAATGACGGATATATCTATGTTTTGACTATATCAAATTCAAAAAAAAAAAAAAATTGGAACAAATAGTAAAGTCTAACTTTTATGCGGTACTCTAGATCCTATGAAGCCTTTTTTGAGAACATTTTTGAGAACATAAAATATTTGAGAACATTTTATAATCATTATGAAAATTTTAAATTATAAGAAAATTGATTTCTGTACGACCAAAATTAACCAGGATATTTGACTTAAAAGATTTGCAATTTTTGATGTCGTTTTTAGCTTGCCTTGGGGATAGGTTAACGAAGTTAGAATAATTCCAGAGAATAAGTTTAAACGTAACGCAGCTAAAAATGCGTATAATTTATTAGGCGTTGTAAGGAAGTCATATGGTGTCCACATCAGATTTTTTTCTTTTTTTCATGAGGGCCACATTTATTTCTGGCTTTGCAGCTTTTTAGACCAGTAGCCGCAAGTTTCCTTCTCAGACTCTAGCATTCAATGGGCTCCTAGTTCCTTCAGATCACTCCCAGCAACCTTAAGAGAATTTTTTCGTCAATTTCTTATTGAGTTTCGAAACAAAATTTAACTGTCACGTTTCGATGTTGCTTTTTTCGTACACTTCGATTTTAGATTTTTAAGCATGAACCTGTTTTCTTAAATCGTTTCAAAGTATATCGCAAATTTAAATATTTGGAAATGTCAAATGTCAGTATGAATGTCAAATATCAATTTAAAACTTCCTTTGCTTTCCTAAAAAACAAGAGTAACATCACTGCCGAATGTTAAGTTCTTTATGTTTTGGTGTACCTAAAAGACAATAAATAAATAAATTAAATGTTGGGTTGTTTGTTCCTTTTTATATTGCACAGATTGTAATAATTTGTAAGAATTGTATATAGATAAATATGTTTGTACCTGACTGATACGCTTAGATTTATTTTAAAAATAGGGGCTGCCTAATAATTCTGGTCATATTACATGTACTCTAATAAAAGAACTGTTGTATACTGAAATTTTATCTGGTTATTCTTTTATTCGTAGCATCTTTTATTTAACAATAAACCTAAACATTAAAATAAACTTGTGTCGGGTTTTCTAGTAATCTGTATCAAAGTCGTTAAAGTAATTCTCATGGCAAAAAAATAAGAAACTTTTTTCAAACATGCATCTGGTTTTAATGAAATAATTCAGAATCATCATCAAAGTAACTTCAACTTCTACCGAAAAGGCCATCATTTTTCGGAAATGATACTCTCCTCGGAATTCACATTTATTATTAGTGTGATCTATTTCACAAAATCCATTTGCAGGCGGTTAAACTATGTCATATCTCCATTTAAAACCAACCGCCGAAAAAGATACATTAATGGAATTTCTTTTCAAAAATATCTCCTCCCGGGAATAATAATAAAAAAATTGTCCAGGAAAAATTAAAACTAAAAAATATAAAAGTAGCGAAAGCGAAAATTGAATTCGTTTTTCGTTTTCTCGAAATGACACTCTTGCGATAAAAATAACGAAAAGTTTTAGAAAGCCTCGAAAATGGATTTTCTTAAAGTGAAGAAAAAAATTAGCATTAATATACGTATACCTCAAAACATATACTTTACTATCACTCTGCGGCCTATCACTGTTGATTTAAGTTCCATGTATTCCTCAAATAATGAAACTTCCATTACAAACTGCTATTTTGGACTTTCAAATGCCCATCTCCCGCTTTCAAAGAAGTATAAAAATAATAACACCGAAGCTTTTAAGCTGCTTCTAAACTCATTTGCTGCTAGGCGAAAAATTCTCTAAGAAATCAGCTCTAAGAATGACTCTTGCAGTAAGAAAGAAAAAATTCTGTGAATTGATGGAGGCTTGCTTTTTAATCTTTCTTTGGCGTTTATATCCGAAATAATACATAAAAAATATTCCAGGAGAATAAATAATTGTTGAAACTGATGAAAGTCGACTTTGTAGCAGTTAATGCCACATTTTAAAAAGATGGATATTCTTAAAGCGCATTTTCTTCACTTTTCTTTAAAAAACCTGCTCTTCTGTATTTTCTAACTCACGGACAGGGATCTCAAACTGAAATAAATGGTCTATTCTTAACTTTACGCTTTTAGATGATAGCACTATCGGTTACAATTACAGTTATATTTTGTCTTGAAAGTCAGAATTAAATTTCGAACCCCGTAAGTTATAAATATAACGAGGAAGCGAGAAAATATTATTCTAAATTATTAAGTACAAAATGCGGTTTTGAAAATAATAAATAAATAGATAAATAAATATGAATAAAATAAAATACATGAAATGAAATTAGTGATATGTTATACACAATATAATAAATGCAAATAAATGTGTTAAACGATACCAAATGTTTGTTTTTGAAATGAAAGTAATTCGTGCAGTTTGAAAATCTTTTCTTGAAAGAACACAAATCTATTAAAAAAAGTTTATCCGTTAAAGTGAAAAATATTTAAATTTGTACGGATTTTTAAATAAAATTATTTCAACTCGAAGAGCGATCGGACATAAGTCTCTCTTCTGCAGGAGCAAACTTTTATGCGAAGATGGAAGAAACGAAGCTATTTTATATGAAAAGCAATGGACTGTGCAAAACGAAAATGACGTAGCTGGAATCATTAAAACAATAACGCGAAAGTCTTAAAGCGTTGGAAAAATGTTGGAATTAATTCCATTAAATTAAGATGATAAATTGTTTGAGAGTGAAAACTCCAATAAAATCCATTTCATCAGCTAAAGAAATTTTACAAATAATTTCGTATAACCAAAGCCAAAATTTTGATTAAGTAACCAACTATAATTACCAAGCGAGAATTTATTATTTCGGAACATAAGATTTGTGTTCCTTGAAACCATATTTTTAAGCTCTTTAGAGTTTGGTTGATATGTATCAAAACACTCTGACAAGATATGAAAATAATGTTTTTCATAGTTTTAAATTTTGCGTCGTTTTGTTTGTGAGCCAGTTTAATACTTTGGTTCTGAAGGTTATTAATGCTTAAACAATGTTACCATCACTATAGTATTTATAAAATGTTGAAAATTTTTAATGTTTTCTCACGACATCAATAATATTTGTACCTTAATCTGTATAACATCTTGAAAAAGCGGTTTTCTCCTCTTAAAATACAGACCTACTTTTCATTTAAACGGTGTTGACTCTGCAACCCGTGTAGCATTGGCGTAACATTTCAGATCTACAAGGATCTTTATCACATATTATGCAATTTGAGTTTAACATTTTAACTATACCTTTTTAGTTAATGTTACATACTTCTTTAAAGCTATTCTTTTAAAGTTATAATTCATTATATTTTTTAAGTTATATTCATCATATCTTTTTAAGTTATAATTACTGTGCATTTTAAGTTTATTAATTTAAAGTTTTATTAAATGTACCATTTTAATCTTGTTATTTTAAAGTTATATTTATTACATCTATTTAAATAATAGTTTTAGGGTATACAAGAATCTTTTTGAGTTAAAAGGTTTGAGCATTTAAGTTTGTTACTATTATTGATAGGCTTTTGAGTTTATCATTTTAAATTACAATTTTTACACCATTCTTAGTTATACCTATTTAAAGATCATGATTTTGTAAAAATGAAGATTAGATCTCGCAGAATAATATATAAAATAACGTATTGTTATAAATAAGAAATGTTGATGAAAGTTAACTTTTAATAATTACTCCCGTATGTTTTAAACCATTTATAATCTTAACAGGATCACTGTTAAATTGAATGCTTAGCGAATTGTGAAGAACAAATGAAAATTAAAACTAGTCAGTAAAATACGAATGAAGCCTTTCTCTGTTGTCTTTTAATGCAAATCAGCAGATAAATTTAAAAAAAATAAACATTTTTGAGGACTTACTTCTTTTGCAACGTGCGTTGCATGACGACCAAAGCCTGAATTATATTTGTAAGTACTATATATATTATAAAGCTTATTTGATTTTATCATCTGTAAGACTTCTGTTTCCTAGTAATCGAAACAAATATGCATCATTTATACGAAGAATTTTAAAATATGAATATAATTTACATAAAGTCCGGAGTTTATCTATAGAATCTGAATTATTTATATATTAATAATATCACTTACGCTAACGAAACTTGAACAAGTCTTTATGTTTAATGACTTGGATATCTTAAGATAATTAAGGAAATTCTTTGTCAAATATGATATCATTTCGTTTACATTTCAGTCGTCATAATTTAGTTCGTATTTGATCCTTGTGTATAATTTCTAGATAATATACAGAAGTCATTTTATTTAATGGTGAAATGGTAAAACATCTTTAAAACGATAAAGTTATTTAACTTTCCTGGTAGTAATATTTATATTTTAAAACACTTTAATGAAAATGGTAGATTGCAGATAGGAAATACAAAATCTTTTGATGAAAATGAGTATAATGTTAGATTCATTAGTCTGTAATAACCTTAAGTTAATAATGTTAACAATACATTCATTTATCAGTTTTAGAATAGCACAATTCTTTAAAGTTTTCACGTACACGCAATTACGAATTTAAATGTAATAGAATATAAATTAACTATTTTATGTGATTTCTAATATTCTACGAAATTTAACCATAACATAAATTATAACAATATGCTTTGGCATTTATAATGTTAATCAAACGAAGCTTGGAAATGAATATAGAATATAACATTATTGGAATTTCCTTATAAGCCGAAATATATTATCTCGAAAAATAACATTTTGCTGCAAATTTCAATCAAATTCTCCATAATTGCAGCTGAAATCATCTCCAAAAGTTAAAAAAATTGGTCTTCTATCTTAGCAAGATATATATGTATATATATAGACAATCTGAAGGGGAATACCAAATCCTTATCCTTTCGAAAAACGTACCATAAACTTCATCCTATTTCTCAGAAATAGACTAAACCAATGCTTTGGACCAAAGGGAAGATGATATTATAGAAGAGGATACTAATGATGCTATTAATTGGGAAAGCAGATGTTAATGTTATGAAATGTATGTTTGTTTTCGTATGTATGTTTTCGTTGAGACAGTCTTCGTAAAATTGATAGAAAATTTCGAGTTCGATACTGATATTGATACATTTGAATAATGGGCAATATATCAGGATTAAATAAAATAATACATTTTGCCTAACAATTTCAATTACTTCCTTTACTAATATATTTTTCAATTATTCAATTTTGTATTCGAATTATTTGTAAATCATTCTGAATTCGTGTATCAACTAACTCTCAAATTTATTAAAAAAGGTTTGTTAAATTTCTCGACTAGTATACTGAAATAGATGGTATATTTGCGTTCTGAAATTTTAAAAATATATGTAGAGCAATGAAGTTTATGAAATTTAGAAGTTGAATCGTAAAAATGGGATCGACATGGAACGCAGCTTTCTTAATTACGTTTAATATAGGTACAGAAAGAAAGAATATCCGTAACAAAGTAAATAAATACCAATTAGATTTATTAAAAAAATCAGAAAATCGCAAATTTTGCTTTGGTAAGCAGAGAGGAAAATCAGAAATGAATATTCGAATGCTATACCAGAATACAAAATCGAGTGTGAACTAACATACAGAAAAAAATTATAAATAATTGCCTTACGTTATTATTTAAAGAAATGAGGCTGAATTATTACAAGTAGACGAACAAAACATCACAGACATGTGCTGTATCAGGAAATACCCCATTTGTTGAAATAAATAGCAGTAATACTTATACAAATAATTTAATAACTTAATAATGTTTAAACGACTAATTATAAACTTAAATTAAGTTACTGGGTATTTGTAACAATAACGGGCGTGCTTTTTCGTTATGATCGAGCTGCAGAGATACATCAGCAAAGCACTATCCAATTAAAATTTGTTTTATTGACGAATTATTTACAAAAATATATATACAACTATCTACACATAGCAAGCGTCTCATTCTTTTTTTCACCATCCTCTTACATCCACACTGCGCCACCTATCGTTGGCTTTCTTTTTCTTTTTTTTTCCCCGAGATTCACCGGCGCCCTCACACGCCGCCGCCAAGAGTAAAACTTGCTTCTACAGAGGCTTGTTTTACTTAAACAGTCTTGACATTGCATATTTGCTTGTAGGAACACAGACAGAAACAAAAAAAATGGTATCATTAGTTAATCACAAATAAAAGCTGAAATTAGTCAACAATCCACGTGAGTAGATGTTTGCCAAAAGAGAGAAAGAAAAAAAACTCACCAAATAACCCATAATTAGTGGGATCCAAAAAAAATGACACCACGTACACCTCACTAATCATTTACATACATATATTACACTTCAAATATGTAAAAATAAAAATTTGAAAACACAATAAACATTAAAGAATGACGTACGAGAAACTCACTCATCCTTTTCTAACCTAGATAGAGCATCTGCCCCAAGATGGAAAATACCAGGTTGGTGAATTATTTTATAATTCCATCTTTGTAATGCTAATGCCCACCTTGTCAATTTGGGACTCTTAGGAGTTGTTTCAATTAAAAATTTCAAAGGATTATGGTCGGTAATAATCTCGACTACTGTACCATGTAGCCATTTATCAAACTTTTTAAGACCAAATAAAACCGCATATGCTTCCTTTTCTATTGTCGACCAATTTTTCTGCGTATTATTAAATTTTTGACTGACAAAAGCTATAGGTTTATAATTACCCTTATCATCAATTTGCGTGAGACAACAACCCATTGCATAGTTAGATGCATCCGAATGAATCTGAAAAGGTTTACTGCAGTCGGGAGTCGACAATGCAGTGACTTCACAAAGCAAATTCTTTAAGCGCTGAAAAGATTCTTCTTCTCGTTTCCCCCAATTAACATCATTCGACTTTTTACCTTTAGTTAACTCCGTTAAAGGCGATGCTAATTCTGCGAAATTTGGTAGGTAACTTCGATAAAAACCCATTAATCCTAAAACTGATTTAACTTCCTTTTTGGTAGTTGGTCGCTTTAATTTCCTTATAGCTGAAATTTTATCGTTATCCGGTGCATGTTTACCATTTCCTATTTTATGACCCAAAAATTTTATTTCTTTAGCTGCAAAGGTACATTTTTCCAGTTTAACAGAAAATTTATAATTTTCTAATTCTGTAAGGACACTTTTTAAATGTGTTAAATGTTCCTCCCAGGTTTCCGAATAAACTATTATATCATCAATATATGCTTGAGCATAGGAAGAGTGATCCCTTAACACCTGATTCAGAACCTTCTGGAAAGTGCCAGATGCGCCAGACAACCCAAAAGGCATAACTTTCCACTGGTATGTTCCATCGTGAGTGGAAAAAGCAGTTAACTCTTTACAGTTTTCATTCATTCTTATTTGATAATACCCTTTTTGTAAATCTAGACATGTTAAATATTGAGCCATACCCGCAGTAAATATCATTTCCTGCATGTCTTTCATGGGGAAACTCGGAACCTTTGTCACTGTGTTTAGAGCTCTATAGTCCACACATAATCTGATTGATGCATCTTTCTTCGCAACACACACAATTGGATAAGTTATTTCCGCTTCGGATGGTTCGATCAGGTTCGAATCAAGAAGTTCTTGTACTTGCCTGCTTACCTCTGATCGATATGACATTGGAACACTATAAGAATGTGGTTTGCGTCGGGTGGCATTAGGTAAAAGTTCTATCCTATGTTCTCCAACATTCACCGGTTGCAAGGGTCTTGTAAACAGTTTCTGATGATTTTTAAGAAGCTCTATCAATTGAATTTGTTGGTTAGCTGTCAAATAAGACATCTTTAAGTCATGTAGTTTTTCATGGAATAATCTTTCAGCATGACTAGTTGGAATGGTTTGAACATCCCCAAACTCTTCTTCTCCCTCGAAGATAACATTGAGGGTGTTAGATTCAGCGATGAATTCTCTAATTTTGTTTTGATGCACATGTTTAACACTGTTATCCGGCATCTTAACAAGAAACGAATGTTCATTTTTCTTTTTCATAATAGTCCCAGGACCTTGCCAGCGAGCTAACAGCTTATTTTTAGAGTCTGGAAAAAGGACAATAACTTTGTCATTTGGTTTAAATGTCTTTGAACTAGATCTTAAGTTGTGATAATGCGCCATCTTATCTTGTTCGATTTGAGAGGTTATTTTGGCTCTCAAAGCAGCATCTTCCAATTTCATTTTCAGGTTTTCCATATATACTGAGATCGGAGTTGTGTCATGTTGAAGACCTTCTAACTGTCCAGTCCACGTATTCTTTAGAATTGAGAGTGGACCTTCAGGTTTGCGTCCATACAACAGCTGGAATGGGGCAACTCCCGTGGTACTATTTGGCACTTCTCGGTAGGCCCAAAGAATGAAAGGAATTTTGGTGTGCCATGTTCGAGGTTCATCGAGAATGACATGATGCAGCATTCGTTTTAAAGTTTGATTAAAACGTTCCACTAGTCCGTTGGATTGAGGATACAAGGGCGTAGAAAATCTTGGACTTGATCCCATTCTCTTTTCAAACTCTTTCGTCAGCTCAGAGTTGAAATTAGTCCCATTGTCTGATGCAATGATATTAGGCACCCCAGTTCTCATGAATATCGACAACAGAGCTTCACATGTTGCTTTGGCTGTAAGACTGGTCAATGGTACAGCTTCGGCCCATCTTGTGTGCTGATCTACCAGGCACAACACATATTTATGACCTTTTGAGCTAGGTGGATCAATTGGTCCTATCATATCAATGTTTACCACTTGAAATGGCAATTCGGGTCTTGCTACAGGTGTTATAGGAGCTCGATCTTTAATTTTAATTTTCCTCGTTAGTTGACAATCTTTGCAAGCTTCACAAAAGTTCTTTACGTCTTTTGAAAGTCCAGTCCAATAAAAGGAATATCTTATTCTCATAACAGTCTTCTTTGCTCCCATGTGACCACCAAATACAGAGCAATGCGCCAGTTTTAAAACTTCCTTTCTTCGGCATTTTGGTAAAACCAATTGATTTACCGTTTCACCCAGAATATTTTCTGTATGGAACAAAAATTTGTCTTTGAAATAAAATTCTCCTTTTTCTTCCTTTGCATTTTTCCTAGCTTCCTCCAGATCTTTACAGGTTTCTTGTTCTTGGAGAAATTCTTCAGTTTTCGTACGATTTATCGGAATTTTTTCTACTTCAGCAACACAAGCTTCATTCGTTAAAAATTCGTCAGCAAGGATATCTTCATTTTCTCGTTTTTTACGTATTTCATCCAACTCTTCACATGCAACCCTGGCATTGTCTATTACGGGTATTTTCGATTCCGAAATATTGGTTCCCATTAGCACATTTTTGATTTCTGGCGGCAAGAGAACATCTTCCACGAGGAAAGGAGCTACTGCACAGAGGACATCTTGATGCACGACGTCACCCGTACCTCCCATATATAAACTCATTGGTATGTTTACTTTTCTCTGCCGGTCCGAAAATTCCTTTAATATAAATTGATGGCTTATTCTCCATGGGGAAATCTTCTACAATATTACTTCTAACCACTGTAATTTCAGTTCCTGAATCTACCAGAGCGGTTGCTCGTTTTCCATTAACATTTATCTGGATTCTTTCTAAATTACACAAATTTTCACCAATTATGTTTCGTTTGTGAGACATTACTTTGGCCACTACAGCCGTTTTAGATTGCTCTAGTTCCTTCTTATCTTCACCGATCTCCACTGCAGCTCTATTTACGTTGAACTTCTTCTTTACATCTTGTTCCGTTTTATTTTTTGAAAGTCTTGGGCAAAACTTCTTCACATGTCCGTCCATACCACAAAAATAGCGCACATACTTAGGACGAATTTTAGAAATTCTTGTTGGGAATTAAAATTCACATGCTCGTTTTCAGCACGAGGCGTTCCATGATTCTCATATCTTCTGCTGTCCCGTTGCAATGGATACTTGTTATAAGTTTGGGTCGGAGCTTTAAGCGGTGCACCTGTTTGTTTCTTAAACGACTTGCGTACACTTTCGTATTCGTCAAGCTTGTCGGCCAAAAGTGATGGTTTAACTATCTTTCCCCATTCATCGACGAAATGGTCTCTTACTTCCATAGGAACTCTTTTCTTAACTTGGTCGGTGATTATAAGGTCCTTAAGTCCTCCAAAATCAGTTATTTCGAGTCCGTCGATCCAACCTTGGAAATAGTTAGTTACCTCGTAGACAAAATCTCGCCATGTCTTATCGGGACTTCGTTGGTGCTGAACGAATTTTTGCCGAAATCCTTCTGCATTCATTTTGAATTTCTTTAACAACACTTCTCTCACGTATTCATAGTTTCCAAATTCTTCTTCTGGAATTCTGGCAATCAATTCTACAATGTCCGAAGGCATAAGAGGTAACAGATATGAAACCATATCGTTTTCTTCAATTTTCATCCTCTTGACCTGTCTTTCAAACAATGAAAGATATAACGGCATATCACATTCCTTTGCATCGAAACGAGGCATCGACTTGGTAAGTTCCAACTGTATTTTATTTGGAACTAATCTTTCTATTTCCGGCACTCTTAAACCTGCTTCTATTCGCAACTTCTCCAGCTCAAATTCCATTTGCTGCTTTTTAACTTCATTTTCCAATCGTAACTTCTCCGCCTCCACTTCCTTTTCTTTCCTAACCCGTTCGTTTGCCTCTAACTCTTTTCTAGTACTGATGATTGTGTCTAACAACATTTTAGTAAATTCTTCATCATATGAAGCACTTCCAGTAATGAGCTCTCGAATTTTCACTATCGTGACATCGGGTTCGAACGCGATGCCTAATTCTGAGGCCAAAACTAAAAGATCGGACTTTTTTCCTTTCGCGAAGTAAGTCATACTTAATGCTAAAATATTTTAACACGCCTGAATGAATTTAAAAAATTAAGATTTCGAAAATAAAAAATTCCGAAAAAGTTTTGTTTTTCTTTCAACCAAAATTAGATTTTCGAACTAAAAATCATAAGTTAAATTACTGCGGAAATGACTTGTTAAATGATAAAATAAGCATACAATGAATTAAACCCAATTATATTCAAATTAAAAAAAAGAATCAAAACATAACTTTGAAATGACGATTCTAAACAAAGACTTTCTATTTAAATTATGTCAATATATTCATTTATAATGATAACATTTCAATTTGTAAATACAGATAGTAATTGTAGTACAGATCAATTAAATTCCAAATGAACTCGCAAACAGCATTAATTTATGCAATTCTTTCCATTATTACAATATACACATTCACATCAAACTGAATTAGCCACCATATATTTAAAATTCAAACATCAATTTCTTTTCCAACCTTTAATCAAAACACTTGAAAAAAAAATCCAAATATATTAAACTGCAATAATCCCTTTCAATGAAATTATCAACATAAACAGAACTTTTAAAATATGTTCTACATATATCTAATTTTTTTTCTTTCATTCAAACTAAACTTTCACCAGCTTTATCCAAATAAAAGTTCGAGATGATAAAAAAAAAATATTTACAACAGTCAATAAAAAAAAGGTACGCTAAAGAGCCAGTTTTTATCTCATTTCTAAAAATCAAAAAGCAAAAAAATGAGTAACGATCTTGTTCACGTGTGGTTCTTTTTCTTTTTACCAAGGCCACACCCACAGACTTTCCGACTCCAAGCGAGAATCTAAATCGAAACAAATATATACTACGTATGCACTCAAGCTAATACTCTACTTCAAATAAATCACTTTTTTTTCGAGACAAAGAACACATGAATTCACACAGTTTTTAGTGAGTGTTTTTACCCATGTAAATGAACAATAATAACGCATTAAAATAATCATAAAATGATCATAAAAGTAAATCAAAATCATAAAATGATCAATACAACTAAAAATATTTCATTCCGAGAAATAATATTTATTTCACTGAAGTAAAAACAATATTATTAACACTTTAGAATACCATATAACCATTTGCATACTTTGAAATTTCAATTCAATACTGCTGACGCAGAAATTTATTTATTTTTTACTGGCGTAAAAAAGTTATTCTCATTTACTAATGCAAACAATTTTCAACTTCTAAATACTTATCACTGGCGTGATACACAACAATCATACTATTCGATTCAATACTGCTGATGCAGAAATTTATTCTCATTTGCTGACGCAAACAGTTTTATACTTTTTAATACTCATCACTGACGTGACATAGAAAATTCACATTATTCGAGAACAGAACTTTATTAAATTAATAATCATACTTAAAACTTAAGCATACTTCTTATTATGAAATCTTAAAAGAGGATCCCAACTAATAAAAAATAAATATTTGGCAAACATCACTCACCTGCTTCATATGATGGACATTCCCCCAACACTTCGATGAAATTCATTCCTAATATATTTCTTTAAATTTCTTCTTCTTGTGGCATGGCTCCGCTGCCACCATTGTAACAATAACGGGCGTGCTTTTTCGTTATGATCGAGCTGCAGAGATACATCAGCAAAGCACTACCCAATTAAAACTTGTTTTATTGACGAATTATTTACATAAATATATATACAACTATCTACACATAGCAAGCGTCTCATTATTTTTTTCACCATCCTCTTACATCCACACTGCGCCACCTATCGTTGGCTTTCTTTTTCTTTTTTTTTCCCGAGATTCACCGGCGCCCTCACAGTATTATAACACGATATTCTAAAAAGCTCAATATCGATGGGATGGAACGCAGGATTCATTTTCTGCATAGCAGCATACTGTTCTTTCAAATTTTATGTTAAAATTTAATTTTCCTAGTAAATCCTTATATCTATAAAAATTAGATTTTATTTGTAGTCCATTTTTTATTATTTTATTCAAAATTGGCCCTTGGCCAATTTTCATTGTATGATGTTTGTGTTTGTAAATCTCAAAATTAAATCATTTTGATACCTTTAAATTTATTAATTATTCTCTCATTATCAACTTAGAATAACCCGGGAGCATATTGGGGTTGATGCACGTGCTTAACTCATTATCATGTTTTCATGTTTAATTCATGGACAGTTTAAAACCATAGCCAAAAATAATCCATACTGTAATAAAAGGATCCTGTAAAAATGCTATTGGTTATCTTCCTTCAAACAGTTTAATTAGGAAAATAAGCTTTTATACGGAAATTAAATCCTGTCGAAAACGAAACAAACATGCTATAAGTAACACAAGAATAAATATCTTCAAGAATGGAAGAACTTAAGTTATAAATGACACTGAAGAATAGTTTTTGTAAAAGACTTGGACATAGTCTTTGATTCCAAATTAGAGTAAAAGAATATGTTAGAACGGTTTGATTTTCTATACGTTAGGTTAGGTTAAGTATACGTTAGTAATAAGTGCAGCGGTCACCTATTAGCTACCCTGAGTAAGTAGGCACAAGGCCCTTACACTAGGTATCCAGAGTAACAACGCCTTCCTGGGGCCCACGGTACCATTCTGGTGCATAGGAGCTGCTGTTGCTGGTGCAACCGACATCACAAGTTTCGCCTCTGTTGGCCATGTCACTGGTTGTCCATAAGCCTAGACTTGTATTATTTTTTATAGTAGAATGGCTATGCATGCATGTTCCAGATGCTTACAATGAAATTGCGCATTTAAAGAAAGAAACAATGCCCAACTACCATGATCCAACCAGAGGTTGAGTGATTAAGACGCAGAATACAGATCTGATTTGGGTTCGATTCTAGGTGGACGGGCTGACTTTATGCTTAATCTTCTAGGTTTTTCTCATGCGTAATGTAATTTAAGAGCCGTTTTCCTTAGAAAGTCTTCTCTCTATGCAGATAGCTCTTGCGTACTTTGCACATTCAAGTACTTAATTCAAATACCAATTACTATGAGAAACCATCCTCTATCATTGCTGTCATTCCTTGCTTTTCTCATTTTCATTTCGTATTTCC
>KK114362.1:267066-316268 GCA_000611955.2 Stegodyphus mimosarum | reverse complement strand
GCTGACAGTTATTTTTAAGCTGATGATTTGGTCTGGCAATTTTTCCATCATTCTGCAAAACTCTTGATGCTTTCTTAGTCAGAACTCGATAAATTCGAACTGGGATAATCGGGAGATGACCATATGTCTATACTTAACTTGTTTAGTCTAACATTTTTTAAATTCTATTAAATATTAACCATAGTTTTCTTACAAAGTATTTTTACAAAGCCCATCCTAAGTGATAAATACATTTTGTATCACATATCATATCCGATATATATCACACATATCAGATACTTGTGAAGAATAAAATATTTTTACTAAAGCCCTCTTTTTGAGGCAGAGTTCATGCCCATACTGCTTCATAACTCCGATTTTGGAGCAGTAACCAATTACGACCGCCTCCTCACGGTTTCATGAAATATTCCTTCCCGTTAACACATAAGGGAGGGAGGAAGGAGTAACGGAGATAGAACGCGAGTTTGCCATCTTAATTAATAAACTGCGGAAATTTCCATCCGCGTGCACTGGCCACGAGCTTTGAATCCTCGCTGCCAAATTAACATTGGAGGCTACGTCCATCGCTTGGCCGCTGATGAATACAGGACGCTAAATAAAATCTTGTCTGCTCAGAATTTATTTAGTTGGCATGAAGAGGAAAGTTTAGTGTATGGATGAGACGACATGAAAGGAAAATTTTGGAAGATATTTCCACTGGGAAGATTATGGTTATTGGCCTTCCGATCGAAAAGGATTGCGTGACCGTAGGAAACCACGATTACGGACATTAGTGATATATGTTTTATCCAACTGTAAATATTAGCAACTCCATTTTACTTCGTTGTATATTTGAATAAAAAGTACAAGAATAAGACTTTGAATAAAAAGTATAAGATATTAGTTTATTAATTAATATCTATTACATTCTATTTAAATGAATCTACTTCAGTTGCAATACACTACAATGCGAGCATTTTTTACATTATTTGAAAGATATTTTAAAGTTATTTCTGTACAACGCCGTCAGGAGTTCTGCATTTAAATTATGGGAAAGGAAATCGTGAAGAACAGCTTAGAAATTATCCATACTGTTTCCAGTTCACGATGCGTAAGTTCTTTTCTTTATCTTCAGCCACCCATCCGGTACAGTAGTTATGACGGTGATTGCCGTCATAACTCACCGTCATAACTACTGTACTACTGTACCGATGGGCTCGTGTTCAAATCTCGGAGAGGGCACGTAGTGTGTTCGAGTCCCGGATAGTGCTGTTGCGGCAAGCGTATAGTGTTTGTGAGGCAAGTGGGCACATAAAATTGCGCGGCGAGCCGAAAGTCCTCTCTAGACGCTGGTGATAGCGGAAGAGGACTAGGAAATGCTCGGACCGCCTTCTGGCGTCTTCTTCCACAAAACTGAAGTGGAACTGCGCAGTTTGTGCGGTGGGACTATACCTGTACGACTAATGGCAAATTCCTTATGTCTCGCTCACTTCTATCTGTTTATCTTCGGTATTATAAAAGTGCGTTGCTTAATCCAGTTGTAGTTTTTGTTGACTAATGCTCGCTTGTCTGACTTATAGTCAGCCCAAGCCCACAAAATTCCTCGTGGCAAGGATAGAAAGATTACGCCTGTTGTTGGCAACAACCTTGAGCAACTTACAGGTTACAGTGCGATTTAGCTCAGTTCCGCCCATCCGAGGGTCTCCGAAGCCCTCTTCCCTTACCACCAACCTTTCGAGAGGAGGTTCAGATCACCGTATACTTACAGTGTCCTCATGCCGCAAGGAAACTATATACATTTACAAATATCCATTCTTTCTCCAGGATTCTAATCCGGGCCCTTTGGCACAGCAGTCAGCGATGGAAGCTACTATACCGGTTGGGAGGGTTCAATTCAGAGAAATTTAAAAGGTAATTTTACTTAGGCTTCTTAAGAATATTTTAACATCCATTTCAGCCATCCCTAAATACGTTTTTCAACCAGCAGGAACTGAACTCGAGTCAAACTACAATTGTTCAGAAATTTTATTTCTCGACCGCAGTAGGCAATCTTCCAGAATTGGCGGCGAAATTGCTTCCATTGCGTCATTAGATTTAAATAGTAACCATGAATTGGAATATATAACCTTAAAAATAAAACAAAGGTCATATAGTATCATATTAGGTAAATACGAATCTTTCGCTGCCGTATTTATTGAATTTGTAGCCAAGCATTCACGAACGACAACAGTATTTTGAGTAAATGTTTTAATTATTTTCCGTAATTTACTTCTGAAAACATCCCAAAATATTCAAAGAGCATTTTTTGTTAACAATTTCTATTGTCGATAAAAGTTCTTGACACAGAGAAAATCAAAGAAACCAATTAAGAGTACGTTAATTTATGGCCGACCTTCACCAAATTTCGACCACTTCACATTTTGTCGAACGGTGTCCATACTAATGTCGTAGACTCAAGCTTTGTTGTTAGCAATAATGAGCTTTAAGAAGGACTAAATGTATGATGTTCAAGAGAAGTATTTTCATCTCATTTTGATTCCACCTTTTATTTATTTTTATTTTGCTGTATATAATCGGAATAGCTTTGTTATGAATCACCCCTCGTATCTAATATTACTGCTCTCTGTAAATTGTTCTTCTAGAAAAGAAACTTTCGCTTGTATAATGCACACCAAACGGACTAGTATAAGTTTCTCAAACTGGGGACATTTTGCCTTTGGAGAATCTAGAAAGTAGGTCCCATTTCCGTTGGAGATATCAACTAGATATCGAGCTCTCCGGTCTTTTTTGAAAAATCGCCATATTTGGGGCATGTTTCCCATCGACGTCTGTGCATACCCACATATATATTTCGAACGAGCAATGAGGAATCTGGACTTTTTTTGGATTCCACAATTCCTCTTCTCTTACTCAACATACGTAAGTGCAGTTCTAGTTAGATTTCACCGTTCTGTTCGGTTAGTTGAACTTTTGCGGAGAATTCACGACGTTTCAAATGTCCGAAATGAACTAAAAACTATAGTATTGATGAAATTTTAATTATCAAGAGGAAAACCATGCAATCAAACAGCTTAAATTTAGTCTAAACATACATCTGTAAGTAAATTAAAACTGGTTGCAAAAAATTTATTAGTTTAATGAAACGTCAAATCTTTGTTTGATTTGTTGATAACTTGAATCGAAGCCCATTATGTTCAAACAATGTTCCAAAAACTGTTTCTAAGGGTTTTGCAAGTCAAAATCAAAATTCGAATGAGAATTTCTATATCAAATGTGAAAAAAATGCAGCCTAGGATAATAAGTTTAATTATATCGGGTTTTAACGAAAGTTTCTCGCCACCCCAAATATCACCCGCGCAAACAGCGTTGGCGTGTTGAATCATACCTTCTCAAACAACTTTTGGCATTTAGAAGAAACAGACCTGCTTTGAAACACTCTGTTGTAAAATTTGTAAAACAATATCGTTATCATTAAGTACAAGGTATCTGAATTGGAACTATCAAGCTACCATGTACTTCCATTCTACTGCAAAAGGGCAGCTGCAGTATGTCTCCAAATGATGTGCACAGCTTTTTATTAATGTTGTGTTATCATGTGAAGGCTTGGTCGCTAAAGTTCAAAACAGGGACTATGGCATTCAAGAAGCATAGGGCTCCGGCTGGCCTACTGATGTTGATGAGGTCCGTCTGCGGGAACTTGCGGAAGAAGATCACTATGCAACCCCTCGCGAGCTTGCTATGGAGTTAGATGTTAATAAGTCCATTAGTCGCTATGCATCGCATAAACTTCGTACAAGTTCAATCGCTGGGTGCTGCATGAGCTGACTCAAGCAGATAAGGACAAACGTGTTCGGGCCTGCACTAATCTGCTCAAATATCAACGCAAGGAGGAAATTCTGGACCGGATCGTCACTTCTACATTACACGTCGAAAAGGGTGTTGGTATGCACACGGTGAGCCCATTGATAGCGTCGCAAAGTGCAATTTGACAAAAAAATTATCATGCTTTGCATCTGGTAGAACTGCCTTGGTATTATTTACAAAGTGTATCTGCAAAAGGTCCAATCCTCGGCAGTAAGGTGCACAGCGAAATCTAGTCCGTGTTGACTCTGTTATTGAAGAAAAATGTCGAACTGAGTTCCTGTGCACAAAGGTAATGTTCCATCAAGACAATGTAAGACCACATGTGTCTGCATTCACCACCTGGACTCTGCTCGGACTCGAATAGGATCATTTGCCACACCCACCACAGTCGACATCGCTCCTTCGGACTTCTAGCTTTATTCACACCTGCAGCTACATATTGCTGGTGATATCTTCCATTCTGCACAGGACGTCCGAAATGAGGTTGGTCTGTTTTGGACTCGCAACCATTAACTTTCCTGACCGAAGCTGACTGAAAATCTACCAAAACGGTGGCAGAAGATAATAGATTTGGTTAGTGATTAATATCCGGACTAAAAGAACTGCTTTCATGATTATTTCTAACATTATTATAAATGGTTTTTAGCAGAAAACGTTCTTTACAATTAGATTATTTTTATTTATATTGCTATTACTATCTAAAATGTTATATGAAGTAGATATAATTTTTAAATAAAATTGTAATAAAACAGCAAGAAAAGGAAAGAAAAGTGAATTTTTTTAGTTCGGAACCTAAACGATTTTCCGACATCTCGTATTTTTCAACTAAGAACATGAAGAAAAAATACTTACAATTTTTTAATTGAAGCAAAATTTAAAATTGCCGGTTTAATAAAAAAAACAGATTTTTTAAAAATTCCCCAACATTGAATGAAATTGAGTAACTGAGCTGCAGAATTTTAACTCGAACATCTTGAGGTTCCATTTCTCAGAGGAATTTGACACAGATAATGATTAACAATTCAAATGTTTTTTTTTTATATTCTAGAATGATTTTAAATCAACATATATAGAGAGAGGGGAGGGAAGAAAATTATTTTAAGATTAACAGAAATAAGTATAAAATATATAGGACGTCAATAAACTTATTTTTTCTTGAGTTAAAACATTAAACTTCCCTCCTTTTAGGATAGGATTCGGTAGATCTGATTGACAAAAACAAAATAAAATGAAAATTACGAAATGTATCTATAAATTCTTTTTCAAGATTCGTGGGATACGAGGATTGAAGTACGTTATGCTTGTAATTATTTTTTTTTATTTTGCATGTCCAGTGCATGCAGATTTGATTGATACATTATCAGTTTTTTCTCATTTAATTTACTGAACGTGGTAGGAGTATCCCCCCAAAAAACATATCATCTTATTGAGTTGTAAAAGTTTGAAGACAAGAGCTGTATACAGAGCAATGAGTGTTATAAACGCCTTTCTTTCAAATTTCTGTGTGATTGTTATTACTATTATTATTATTATTTGACTAGACAGCCGCCGAGCGAATAGGAAAACTGAAAGCTAGTAATTGGTGTCGAATTCACATCCCGACGAATAGGGTGGTGGTCGGTACAAAGCGGTTTCTTTTAAAAGATCCTCTACGAAGGCGTCCCTTCCAGTGAGGATATATCCTTGATGTTTATTGGCATAATCAAGTAAATCATGTTCTTTGCATACTTGCACATTATTGAAAAATAATACAGTACTTATGCAAGACAATTTCAAAGATTTGATTTAATGAACTTGTAGAGTTCTTCTGTCTATCTTTTGTGTGGAATCTGGAGAAAAGTACCTGCATAGAATAAGGGTTAAAACTACCATTTATTACACTCTTTAACTTATTTACAATGCGTCAACTAGATGCTAACATACTACTCCTCTGCTTGGGCGGTGACTGAAACAGTAGAAAAATCAAACTCCAAAATTGAAGATATTAACAAGTAGTAGAATTAAACGACAGGGTTCAGACAATCCTATATCCTACGGCGCATATATGAGTTTAGTGGCAGCAAGATAATAGCTGTTAAGCCACGTCTAACCAGCAATGAATGCTAAGCTGAAGCTTGCGTTACCAATAAGCACAGAGTTTTCCCAGACTCTCTATCTTTTCCTTCTAGAACTCTATATTTAAACTTTTTCTCCCAAAAGTAGAATTTGCATTCCCTACGCGCGCTACCAAATTTTAAATATTCTGGCACTGACAATTAGGAGAACGAAGGCTTATAGGAAAGAACTTCAAATTAAATTTAACTGGTTATTTAAAATAAATATAAATCCCTACAAACTATTAAACTACACTTTATTTAATCTTCCTGAACTTCGGCTGAGTAATAATCTTCGCATTTATTTAGAAGTCGAAGACCACAGACAAGAAAAAAAGTAATTAATTTTTTTATTATAACTACACCTTACAATTGTAACCAAAGTGCAACAAAATTTATTCAACGCTACGTACGCGATCTTAAAAGTACAATTGATTAAATATAGCTAGCTTCCAATTAACCAAGTTTGGTTTGGTTTATCTGATTACAGCAGAGCACACTAGAGCTCCCTGTCTAAGGGAAGAGATGTTTCCGTGGATAATTTTCTAAAGTAAGCTACATTGTCACACACGGGAAAAAAATACGAAAACTCCCATGCAGCCAGCTGGTTTGCCTGGAATTACCAGTGTTCAGCGATTTTAACTCTTGACCACTGGCTTCACTTAAACAGGAAAACAATTGCTCTAGTTAACGTATTAGACCGATCTTGTCGTGAAAAAAAAGTAAATTTGTTCTCATTAGAATAACGGAAAAGTTACGATTTCGAAAACCAACGATGTAAAACAGAAGAGTCTAAGAAAATCGTGAGATTTAAGCGATGATGGCGAATGATTTGTTATTTGGAGTCTAACCGCCTTTTTTTAAGCGAGTTTGAACTGAAAGGCATTTTCCAGGCTTCTTGTAAATATTATTCTTTAAAGCTAATATTACATATTTTCTTCTCAACTAATGATGTTTAATCTTCCTTAGTGCATTCTTTTTATTTTGAATGCTTACTGAATCGGCTAAACTAAATGAATTTTCTCCATTCGCAAGTTTTTCAAACTACAAATAAATTGAAAATATTATTTTCCTGTTAATAATAACATGAGTTATCTCTCTTTCATTTTTAATTATTAGTATTTTCTACTGACCTAAAATTAATTGCGATTTCAAACCCTAGAAGTGGCCAAGCCGTATGTTTACATTTCACTTGCATGCATAGTGAAATGGGCCTAAATAAATAATGTAACACATATGTTGGAAGAAACAAAGTCAAGGTACGTAGTAGGAGAGTTATTTTAGAATTATAAACAAGAAAATACCATTTAATGGAGGCCTTTTGAGCAAATTTAGGATTTGAGGGCCAAACCTTTGGGGTTTAAAGTGTTTTGTTGACAATACTGAATACATTGTTCCTACTTTATTCCTGTAAATCTTGACCTGACTGTGTGCACAACACGACAACAGTCAATTTAAAGTGCAGTCAGCTCAGCATTGGCTACATGTAACATTTAAATTCAATCTAATTTGCATTCTGTTGAAAGCTAACGAAGGAAAAAGAAGTTATAGGAACAGATTAACATACAAATAGCTTCTTAGCTAAAATATTCCTTCTAAACTTTCCTTCCCTGCTTTTACTTCAATAGAATAACCTAATCTATTTAAAATATAAGCTTAATAAGAAAGACCGCAGCAGATCAATTCATTTACACTAAACCATATCATTGATCATGGGGAATTTTATTATGGAAAGGCATTTGATGTGTTCATAATTCATAAATATAGCATAATGGTGAATTAGAAATCTGGCATCAAGTCTTCCGGACAGGAAGTCGAGGAGATCCCCTCTGCCTTCCCATATAGTCCCCCTGAGGGCATAAACGCTTTACGATCTCGGTCTTCCTCGTAAACGTTAATCGTAAAAGTGCATGTGACGCTGGAAATTTAACTCGGCGCTTGAAATATGGAGGGCAGTCCTGGAGTTTGTGGACTTTTTGCACCTCGGGTTGGGCGAGGAATTTTACAGCTTCCAGGTTGTCGAGATACTCGGTAACTACCTAGGAAAGGATGACTTGTGGTAAAATAGAGGGGGTTACAGTTTGAAAGAAGATTCATTTTTCAGAAGGTGTATCTTTTAGTAGGTTAAGCGAGTATTCACCCTACAGCTTGGGAGGCATTTTGAAACAACTGGTTTTTCGTTTTTGAAGGTTATTGCTTAAAATTGAAAAGAAGGTAATATCAGCATACTTTTGTGGCTAAGGTTCAATAACACACATTCAATTTGAACCAATAGATTTATATGGGCTTATAAAATATTTTATCACATAGCAAAGCTTTTCCCTGTGAAATGTAAATAGAATGAGATAAGAAGTGTATGTAAAACGTTGCTCTCAGAATATTTAAATCATCGTATAACCCTTAAAAGTGTCGAAGAATTAATTTTGTTTTAATCTTTTTTAATTCTTGCAAATATAACCAATATTTTGCCTTTTTTAACTTAATAAGTAAGGTTAATTTTAAATAACACATTATTTTTTATGTTCTATCTTTCTTGAACTTGTTCTCTTTCGTCTGCACCACCAGAAAATGCAAATGAGTTTAACTAGTGATCGAATATTTACGTTTGGAGGGCAGTTTTAGCAACTTAAGCCTGGAACGCAGTAATTCTCTTTTAGCTTGTATTTTTAACATACTAGAGTGCTGTTATGATTGCTGGTAAGTTAGTTTTTATTTGCCGTTACGTCAGTAGTCTCTATAACACAAAAGTTAACTTATTAGGCTTAGATATTATACTTATAAATAACCTAGCCATTGTTGTATTATCAAGCCTCAAGCAGAGAATATTACATTTTGTTCTTCCCTTAATTTATAACATAAAGCTGAAGCGCCAACAGAGATCTTGTTATTGTTTTTATATTTTTGGTATTATCAGTTTCTGTTGTACATGTGATTAGGTTATCTGAATTTAGCAAAGCCCACGATGGCTATTGTCTGATAAGAAGATACTTTCGGGTAGAACTTTCTAAAGGAAACTTTCTGGTGTTCTCCTCTCACATGAGATAAATTGCAAAAAGTACTCATGCACTGAGTCAGTTTGATGTACTCTGCTCGAATCAGGGGGGGATGGAGTACAAATATTCATGGGTCTTTAAACACTCGGTCGTTAGTGAGGCATTTTTACTTCATATTAAAGGGAGACGAAATGTCTGCTAGAGATCAAGTAAGTATGCTCAGTATTTAGATCAAAGGTAATTAGAGTGCAATTTTATAAATATCTATAGTTCAATTAAATATTTTGAAACCATGTAAGCGCAATGAAAATGGTAAAAGAAGCAATCCAATTATGAGATATTTTTTCACATCCAGTTAACCTGATTGCGCACACAAATAGAAGATTTTGCTCTAGAACACTTGATTTTTCTTTAAGACACATTAATCTCTTCATATATTGTTCAATTTTGCTTATGATATTATGCTAAGTTCTTATTTTATTCTAGAATTTTTTAGGTGTTTATCTCATAAAATCAAGAATCTTCAATAAAATACCATGGATTTAGCCTTTATTTCAAGTAACATAAGAATAATATAATGCTATCACCATGAATGTATCTTTAAACGTTTGAAAAATATCCTTCTTTATACATTAAAAAAGAATATAATTTCAGATAAATGAGTTTATCGAATTTTCTTTTACTTAAACAATCATTATCATTACAAATATATAATATTAGTTCTTATTATTTTTCACCTATCTTGCATTTTGAGCATTTTTTATGCATTTTGAATGCAAGTTTTGAAACATGATGCAAATTTATTAAAAACGGTGAACTTCAAAAGGGAAGAGAAGCACACCAATGTACATTTAGAAAAGTGGAAGTTTAAGATGAAGACTAGTCAAGATAATGTTTCTTAAACACGAACAAATGAGTAATCCTTGTTTCTTTAAATTATCTGTACACATATATGAATTTTAACCATGGGAAATTATGTCTTCTGTGATTTTGATGTTTCGGATCTTAGATTGGCTGGGATTTTGAGTTGTCATTGATTCTAAGTCGACATGGTTTCTCCAAAAGTTGAAAAGGAAGTATATCCTACATTACGTTCAAATTATATGTAACATGATGCCTTGTCAGCATAGCTGTTAGCGTTGCTGGATTCTGCATCATGGGGTTCGAAAGCCCCCTGGATGTCTATAAGTGTAGAGTATGGCATGAGGGTAATGTATTACTGGCAAGTTAAAGTTCTTTCGGGAGGTTTGGTATTAAGAGACTCTCTGATCTGCAGATCGAAGTGTTTTCCATTATGATTGAGACAGGGCTTGTCCGTTCTTATGCGTGCAAAATCGGTCACGCTTGTGGCACATCTTGGGCAACTTTTCCGATAATTAGACGAATAAATGCCCAATGGCCATTCCCAATAAATGCTTAACTAACAAAATTTCCAGCCATTGAAAAAATATATCTATAACATTTGCAGTATCTTTCGAAAATATTATGTACAAAATTCCAAACATGAAGTTGTTTACTGGCCGATAAAACATACCAAGAGAACGCACATTTTCATCAAGGAAATAAATTTTGATTAAGAATTATTCAAGCACCTCAAATTAATGTGCGAACAAGTCAATAATTTCCAGCAGCCTCAAGCTTAGCAGAAGAAAAATCGTTCTTTCTCACAACGTTCTTTTTTATTTCATTACTTTGCGACAAAAATTCTGCTAAAAAAAAGAAACGAGAAGAAAGAAAATAGATGTTTTACTCGCTGATTAGGACTTCGCTCTACTAATATTGGAAATCGTTTTCTCTTTTTATTGGTACAAGCCTCTGTGGTGTCCCCTTTTCAAAATAAGCAGATAGCAAAAATGGAGCGCTCGTTTTGTGCAAGGTTCTAGAGTAGTTTGACTTTATTTTTTGTTCATTTCTTTGTTCAATAATCCTATGATTGGAGTGAGTTTGTTCGCTTACTAGAAATTGCACTCATAATTAACGCAACTTTAATATTAAAAGTAAATTATAAGTGTTGGATGGACAATGTTTACCGCGATACACGTGAGATTGTCCCGTTCAGCATAATTAGCTCCTTTGCAACACCTGTTTAAACTTCCCTTACCTTGAAACATTTTCATCTTAACACAAGTCTAAGTTTCAGGAAACTGCAGGTTTTTGAAAAATTCGTTTTTATTGACCTTTAACAGAAATGGTCATTAAACGAAGAAAGAGACAGACGCAATTCCTGAAGAGCTGACTTACTAATATTACCTAGTGAAGATCTTTAAATGCCGCACTTGCATTTAAAGACTGCAGAGCATACGGTAGTATTCTTGACTTACTTTAAATCTTGAAGTAATCTTCCTTCCTTATTGAGTCTTTACTTACTTTAATCAAAAAATAAATTTCGTAAAATGTGGAAACAATTGAACTCTTAGTTAAATAATTGTACAAAATTAAGTTGCGAAAATAAGCCTCCATAGTTCCAATTATATATTTCATACATTAAATTTCATTTGTTGCATTTCGATAAATGTAGGTATCTTTTTGCTTCTTTGTATGTAGTACAGGAAGTATTATAATCGGAAAACATTTCGGGTATTGTATTTCAACTAAAATATCCATTTCAACCGCTCTCGAAACCATTTGAATGATGTTTTTGCGTGACATCTACACGTACAGACTGAATAAAAGACTGTTTTTGCCAAAAAGGATTGAAAATTGGATTTACAATGGATTCAGAAGAGATTTCTTTCTTGACGTCTGTACGTATCTACGTACGTATGCATGTATCTCGCATAACTCAAAAACGAGTATCCATAGAAAGTTGAAATTTTGTATATGGGACTACTATAACATGTGGTTATGCACCTGAAATTTTTGTTTAAATCGGCTGTACCAATCGTATATGTATATATTCCTACACTGTTACCTAGCTCGGTGAGCGTAGCCTTTTTACACGCATATGTTGGTAGATTGTGCAATTTTTGCTGTAAAAATGATTGAATTATATGATTTTTAAGTTCCGGTTATGCTTTTAGTTAATCTGCATGCAATAACTATAGAATTATCAACAATTTAAAAGTTTAACTGGCGAGTTAAGTCTAACGAACCGTCATTTGTTTACATTTGAAAGCTCTGTAGAATAGAGAAATTAAGTCAGTTTCTGTATGTTCAGTGTTTTTTGCCGAGTGATATCAAAAGTAAACTTTCAGTTTTGTGCATCGAAGCCCACTTGCTCGCAGGCCGATCTGCTTGTATTTGCGTAGAAACTCTAATTTTAACTGTAGAAATTGTTTTTTTTACTACTATAACTGTATTTGATATTTTATGTTTTCTGTATTCTACAATTTTGAATGAAGATGTAATGAGTTTTTACGTATTTTCGTCTTGCCGCGAAGTGAGAACTGAATTCATTGAATGAGAAATATATGCCTAATGAAATTCCAGGAAAAACATTGAAATGAAATGAGGCAAAATATGTATAATTTAATAGGTCATAAAAGGAAGTCATGGGCGTCCACATTAGATTTTTTAAATAATGTGCTCTTAAATTTATTAGTCATTAAACTTAGATTTTTCAAATTCTGATTTAATTTGCATTTTGTAACATTAAACAAACAATTATAAGAAGAAATACGAAGATTTGAAAAACTTTGGAAACCCAAGTTTTAGAATGTTTAGGAATCTTTCACCCTATAATTATTTCGTTATTATTTCAATCACAAAACGCGTTTACCTGATATTAAGTTACTCAGCAATAACGACACTAAAGAAATGATATTTAATGGATTATATTCGAGGGAAAAGTTTTTATTATCTGTAAGAAGCAAGAATTCTTTGCATTTTTTACTTTGTCTTCAGGATCCTTTAGATGACTTCAGGGAAATCTAGAAGTAAAATGTAAATAAGAAAATTATTGAAAGTTACGACTTTCAGTCTAAGCAAATTAACTAATATTGCGCCTTTATTTGTAGAATTTCACTATCTCAATTAGATAATACAATATTAACTAACTTTCAATTATTAACTAATCCACCTTCAGCTAACGTAAATGCTTGTCCTGCAGGTTAACAAAAGTAGCTTACCAAGCATGATGTCAGCTGTGGATGGGCGTCTCAAAGCAAAGTTTTTCTGGCACGGCAGGTCATCATATATCTTTCTGTTATTTCTAAATCGCTGGTTGCCTAACTATTTTAACGGAACCTACTTTGTATTTTGGTGAGCTGCGGTAGAAAGAACAGAACGTAAAGAAAAGTATTAATAGAATCGAACAACTGTAGAGACACTAGGTTTTTCTGAAGCAGGAGATGTGAAAAATAAGCAATGCTCTCGCCGGGACTCGAACCTTAGCTTTTCGAATGGTCTCCGAGAGTGCTACCGTTACACCACGAAGGCGTGCTGGAAGAAGGGAGAAAATAACATTATCCTCACTGAAATAAAAAAAAGCTTCAATTTTCTATGCAAAAAGCTGTTATAATTATACTTACGAGGGTTCCTTTATTATTCTTTCTAACAGAAGTAAATTTAAAACAGCTTTAATTCCAAATTTGAATGGTAAGCGATTTTAAGTCCTCACTTTGTAGGAACAACCAGATGTGGTGTTTGAGAGAAGTTGGCAATTTGCAATACTAAAAGGCAGATCGTCCCAATTTAGTTAATATTATCGCAAATAATTTAGTCGTCAATTTGGGCTGCACATTCTAGGTCTAGGCACCCACGAGGAGTAGACAAATAAAATATTATTGAGTTTTAATCCGTCCGCGTCTGCGAGCTGATCAATACTCAGGTCAGTAAGTCACGAAATAGCCCTGTATGAAATATCTGTTAAGTAGGCGGGCTTGTATGATCAATTTAGTAGCAAAGTTTTTCTTCTCAAAAGATGGTCGCTAAACATTAAATTACTTAATACAATTTTATGTGAGGTTATATAAGCTGTATAGTTAATTTCGTATAAAGAACTGAATCATTCCTCCTATAATTTTAGATATTCTTCCTCCTTCCAGCATGCCATCGTGTTGTAAAGGTAGCACACTCGACGGCTATTCGAGAGGTACAGGTTCCAGTCATGGCGAGGACCTTTCTCATTTTTCATATCCCTTGCTTTAAAATAACCTAGTGCCTCTACAAACTACACCCTGGAAAATGGATATTTGTTTCAAACCAATGCTTTGCTTTGTATCAATGTGAGAAATATTTAATTATTATTGTAAGATTTTTTTTGGTATTGCAACGTTTAATTATTATTGAAAGGTTTCATCGAAGTCATTAATTAAATAAAATATAATAAAAAGCAAGAAAAAGAACATTTTGTTGGAGAGCATCCAATCAGAAGTTTTATTTTCTTTCAAGCTTGTGTTTTAGTTAGAAAAAAATCATTTTATTCCAATGTAAAGAATTCAGTCCCTGAAGTCTACAAAAGATAATGTCTGAGAACCGACTCCGTGGAGATTTTTGCACAAAATCTATTCAGCATTATCGAAAGAAAGAAAGGGGGAAAAAGATGGAGGGAGGCATGAACAAGAATTAAACTTTTGCATTCAAATCAAAAGGAATAACAATAGAACTACATTATCAGTTGTCACTTGGTTGTTTCCGACCCCTTCAGTTTTCTATCTAAGTTGCCTATCTCGAAAAAACAAATGACTTCAATTCTCTTTCTTTAATTCAATTCTTAAATCTCTTCTCTTATGCGTGATACTCAGAAGTAAAGTGAAGTTACTCCAAATATATTTGCGGAATGTTATGATTCAGCTGTTTTGTCCTTTCAGTTTTCTCAAGCAGAGGCTGAATGCATCGCAAATAAAAGTCGGCTAAAACATCTGCTTGTAGATTTCTGATGAATTTTGATAGTTAAATACGTAATTATAAATTTAGCGATACCTTTGTAAAACTGAAACCTCATTTATACAAGTGTAAGGGTAACTAGAATTTTAAGCTCAAAAGCGAATGTGCTGTGAAGGAGATTCGGATTATGGATCGTCCAATTGCTAGTTAATCTCTTATACCACGAAAGCACGCAGAAGGAGGTGGGGGTATTTTCTAATTATTATTGATATTTATATGATTCAGGAATTTCTAATATTTTCATTAAAGAAAGATTATCAAGGTTTCTTGCACCAAAAAGTTTACAAATTTTTAAATGTGACCTGTTTACAATGCTCAAAATAACTAGACGATAATGAAGTTTTCGTATAAATTACAACATGTGCTCATCAGAAGCTTCTATAACTTTCTAAATAGTCTGTTACAAATGTGGCAGGTCTGGAGGTAGTGTTTCAGATGTGCAAAAGCTTGTAGAGACATTAGATTATTTCGGAAGCAGAAAAGATGAAGAATGAGCGACGCCTTCGCCGGAATCGAACTACGGACCTCTCGGTTACGCGTCGAGCGTGCTGACCACTACACCACGAAGGCATGCGAAGAAGGCGGGAGAAATACCTTATAAGTTTATACAAATTCTTTCAGAAAATTTCACAGGTTATATGGTTGGCCACAGGTTTCAATAGGTTCTGATGACCTATTGAAAAGTGACAAGATACTGGCAGCAGTCGAATAACGTCTAAATACAAGCCACATGAAAGGCAGTTCCTCACAAAAGTTTTTATTATGTAAATAGAACGTAATACATTTCCTAGAAATAGAATTATTCAAAATGAAGGGCTTACAGATAGTTGATGGTCATGTCTTTGCTAAGATGTGAAACATAGATCGTCCAGTTGCCATGAAGACATACTTACCACTTGTATAAGAAGAAAGCTGATCAGAATATAAGTCCCTACTTTTGCCTCATCTTAGATGATGACTCAGAAGAGTAAGTCCAGATAGAGACGAATTACGATCCCCAACATTTTTACATGAGATGCCAATATAAAAATTGTTAAGTTTCCTAAGCAAGTAACATTAGCTAAAAAGAAAATCTTCAGATTCAGATTTCAACCTCGCCACAAAGGGTTTTTTAAAGCCCTTCATGCTGTTGCTGAAATCGCAGTTTAGCAGTTTGCTATTGGACTTAATTCTACTAATGCAACATTTTTGTGTTTTTAACGTTAACCTTCCGACCGGCCGCAGATTTCGCTAAGAAAGCACAAATTTCCGAAAACTTCTGTAAGAAAGAATTATTTTCATGTAAAAATACCCTGGTATTTTAAACCTAGATTTAAGTTACGTTTAATATATTGCTTTAATTTCTTGGACATTTTTTAAGATTCACGTATATATACGTTCTTAACAGAATTCACAAAAACATAGTCCGCATATATACGGCCTTGGCGGCCAGTGGGTTTTAAACACATAAAATTCACCAGTAAGTACTGTCATACATTTTCCTATTTTCCACTTTTTAAAGCCTTTTTATCAATTTATCATTTTACTGTTGAGTTTTCTTAGAGAGATCACTTACAGAACATTTTTACTTTTTTATTGTTAACATTTTGTCTTTTTAACGTCATTTGTAAAATATCATTTTCTTCACACATACGGCACATAAAATTCGACACCAAAATCATAAAATATTTAAAAACAGGGTATCTTTGGAGGTCCCCGTAAAGGTTTAAATACTGCCATATATATTTTTTATTTTGATATATTATTTCTTTAATATTTAGCGATAACATTTGGTACCAACATCCTTTTATTTGAGAAGTTATATAGAACAAAAGTGAGGATCGAGATTAATAGCACATTTGGTGATAAAAAAAATCTGTGATCTTGCCATAGATCTTCTAACAGTTAGTTGGATTCTTTAACCACTGATACCATAAAAGCATGCAAGGGAGATTGCGAGTATTCCTTAAAATGTTGTCGTGTGCGAATGGTTTATATCATCAAATAAGCAAAACAATTCGTTGTATCTGAATTGATTCATATATGTGTAATGATTACTATACAGAAACGGACGAAGTCCCCTACTACGTAATTGTTCAGTGATGCAAATTATATAAACTATTTTATTAAATAACTTAAAAATTCAATAGTGCTTCATTTAAAGGTCATATGTAGGCATATATGTATGTACATGTAAATGGGCGTGTGTATAATAATGTAGACGTTGATGACATAGAATGCAGACGGATGTTACAGAAGCCTTAATCGATTTCTTTTATTGATGGCAGTGCAATTTCTTGAGAACAAAGCAGGTAAATCTTAAAAAAGGCACACACTTCCTTTAGCACATTATCATATTTTTACAATACATTGAGGACAAGTTTGGTGTGAGTTATTTTGATTATGGTTAAGCAGTCGAGGGCTATCTGCCTAAGGAAAGGAAAGCTTACGTGGAGGACTTTCGAAGAGAAACTGGTTCATATCCACGTCAGACATGGGGAAAGCTGCAAAAATGGCCATGCAGTCAGCCCATTCCCTTGGAATCGAACTGAGGTCGAATTACCGGTGTTAAGATAAATTAAATTTCGGTTAACTTATGCGGTTCCACCGTTTCCACAGTTAAATGTGGGAACCTCTTACCCCGATAAGCGAATAATCGCTTAAGTGTGTGAAGAGAGAGTAAGGCTCAAGAAGGGATAATTACCCTTTAGTTCTCAAAATAAAGATTAATTCAGTCGGCTCCTATCTCAGAGCGTACAGCAAAGCCTCCACTTGAGCTTGAACCTTCACTGAACTTGAAGTAATAAGAATTAAAGCTTAACTAATGCTTAGCTAAAAAGATATAGCCGAAGCTATCAGGACTATCAGGAAGTAGTTGGACCCTGAATCTAAATTAAGTAGGAGATGCTATCAAGGGCCTGAAGTACGGCCGAGCGTAGTAATAGCTTAGAGAGAGACATAGCCCAAAGGTAAACGCGCAGAAATTCTGGCTCTCTAACGAAGTCAGGGAAACATCTACTTAAATACTACTCGTACTCATTTGCATTAAACGTGTTTCAGAAAATACATTACGGTAGGAAATTGTAAGCTGAAATTAGAAGACACAGGAAAGTATGACAATCTTAAAGTAACTGTTATATAAACTTAGGATAAACCTTACAAACGTCAATTTGATTATTTAGTTGTTAAATTCTAATATTATTATTGGATAAAGCATTATGTAAGTCCCTGAGTCATTAGTAATATGCAAAATTTAAATAGAAGAGATTATTTTAAAACTATGTATGTTTATAGAGATTTATTATGAGCAAATTTCCATTTTTAAACTAGAAATGGGAAATATTCAAATTGAAAAGGAGGGTTATATATATATATATGCGTGTGTCTGTTATCTTTTGTGCATTTTGTTTGCCTAGTTTTAGTTCTTGTTTGTGCTGTAACTATTACAAAGCTCGTATAATTTAGGTTAGAATAATTATTTTTCTCGAGGTAAGGCAACAAAAGAAGTTAAATAATTATTTTTATTTCGTTTCAAAACTTGAATAAATTAATCACAGTAATAATGCAAAATTAATATTAATTTAATTTGTAGAGACATTAGTTTTTTTTAAACAGGAACGATGATAAATGAGCAATGCCCTCGCCAGGAGTCGAACCACGGACCTCTCAACGCGCCGAGCGTGCTGATCACTATACCACGAAGACATGCGAAAAAGCCGGGAGAAATACCTTATATACTCCCCCTTTTAAAAGGCGACTGGGGATTAGGAAACCCAATCATCAAATCCTGGTGGTGAAGAATCATCACTCACCAACTTTTAGTTCGGGCGCCATTTGAAGACATTAGGTATTTTTGAAGCAGAAGATGTGAAAAATGAGCAACGCCTTTGGCGGGACTCGAACCACAGATGTCTGGAATATGCGCCCATTGTGCTGACCACTACACCACGGAGGCATGCGAAGAAGGCAGGAGAAATATCTTATAAATTATTTATCAATTTAAAAATCAGGTGCAAATAAAACATTGAACTAAAAAGTTCAGTTTTTTTTCCATTACAGAAGAAATAGCCTCATAGCCCCTTCCCTCCAGTAAGTAATAAAAACCTGCTATTCCTGTTTTAAAAATTACAATAATGCAGTTTAAATTTGATAACTATTGAAATTTCAAAAAGAATTATTATATGAACTTGCAGGCAATAGAAATAGCGTTAAATCGATAAAAACGTAAAATAACGAGATTTAAATATTATTGCATGCATATATTTTTTCCAAAAAGTTCATTTATTATAGTATAATAATCCAATTCTGAAACTGCATTTTCTTTTGTGATACTGAATTTATTTGAAAAGATTTAAAATCAATGATTAATGCATGCAAATGTGATTTTAGTTTCTTAAAAGGGGGATATAATGTCTCTTCAGTACAGCTTAATTTAGACATGGTTATAAATATTCATAATGTTGCGTTTTTATTAGCAAATTTTCCCAATGCATTAAGTCTTCTGAGTATATTTAACATGTCACTTTAACGACAGACTTTTATTGCTGAAGTACAAAAAACAAAACGAATGAATTTATGTGTAAAATTACAATCAAGATTTGATAGACTAGGATATCCTGAAAGCAGTGGATTATTACTTGAAATTATCCGTTTGCCCGCCCCAGCATAGATCAGGCTTTGCTGTAAGTAAGAAATTGCCACGAAGTTGCTTACTGAAACTTGTGATATGGTTTGCATATGGTTTGTTCTAACTTCGAATTTAGTCACGAGCGTTTTCTCTCCAGAGAATTATGCTGATTTTGAAACCAGCAGTTAACTGAAAACTGTTATCTGGAACCTGTAGTCGATCAGTTGGTCGGTAGCCTTCAGTTGTCTTATGTCCTATTTCTGATCCCTTCTGAGTATACATGAAGAACAGCATCAGAGTTTAGCCATAAACAGGGTTAAAGAGAGTCTCTTTTAAGTCCTGAGCCATTAGCGTGACAGGTTATATGGATGGAACCACTGAAAAGCAGTAGCAGTTGATTATTCATGCTGGAGCACATGTCGATGGGAAAATTCCTCTCCAAATTCGCAAGCGGAAGTTTTTATTACTAGCTGGATAAAAAGTAATGAATTGTGATATTGTGCTTCTTCGTAGGATAATCTTTGAAATGTGAATTTTGGTTTCATCAAGTAGTCTGTCATCAGACTGTCATATTTTTGTTTGTAATGATGAAGAAGAAACTCATTAAAGTATTAATGTTAAATGCTGTTTAGTCTTGATTTGAATGCAATTATGCCTTCCATCTCGATAATTCGAGAAAGGAAGTCACTTGCACTTCGCAACTGGATTCCATACAGCTAGCTGTATTGGTCACCAGTCACCTTAATCCAAGCATCTTAAAGCAAAATCCAAAGCAAAAAATTGCCATAAATTGACAAGAATATATTAATTCAATAATATATTACTATAGTATCATTTCTTTGGAGTACAAACAATGCTTAGTAAAAATATGAACATTCTAAAACAGAAGCATTTCCATGAAATAAATGAAAGTTTTCTTTAAAAGATATAACTGATTAATTTAAATAAAGATGCTGAGATTTATGCTGAGCAAATAAATCAACAATTCTGAACATTTCAAATGTATAGAATTGCCTCCCTTGAAACTTACGCCACTTACGCACCAAACTTTCAGAATGGAATTAAAGTGCAATGTATCTTTGAATTCCCCGCTACGAGATCGAAAAGCATAGAATAACGTAAAGCGCGAGTTCTTTTTTTTAAATCTTTGAATTGAGTATGCTCATTATGTAGTCCGTGGGCCTAATAGATTAACTTATAAATAAGAAAGACCTCTAAGCGTGGGGTTTTCTGAAAGATAGATCAGGTACTCTATTTTCCTACCTTTAAAGGGGTACTTTGAAGACTAATTTAAAGTGAACAGTTTGCTTGCCTTGATGGATAATAGCATCCTGAATACGTTGAGGAAAAAAGTAGATGCTTCAAAGGGGTTGTGATGGATTGATGAGAGTTTAGTGTCCCTGATACGTTTATAACTCTTTCGGAATTTTCTTAGTTTTGCCTTAGAACAAAGGCTTTCAAACTCTTTTTTGCCTCTTAAATCCTTTAACATACATTTTCCATAAGCCGTATTTGGCATTTAATTCAAACAGAATAGTTTCAAATTTATTTGTTGCAAATGAAAAGTAAACGGTCGCAAATATGGAATTAGAAAGTACTAAAATCAATAGGTTTCCATACTCTGTTACATAGAGTACAAGTCAAATAATCCGAGACACCTAAAACTCCTGTACCTCTAATAATGCGGTGCTCTGATTTCTAGTTCAAGAACTAATTGGCAAGTTTACGAACATTTCATTTGGAAGTAATCGAAAGGTTTGGCATTTTCTTCGAGTCAATGTTATTACAGCTTAACGTTGTGCAACGAAATTCTGTTAAAGAAAGCAAAAATATTGATAGTTCTATGATCAGCATTCTGAACTGCTGAATTAAACAGCTTCCTTCATATAAGCCTTTAAACAAACTGAAATGTAAAACATAAATGACAGAAATAAATCAAATCAATCAGTCAGTCATCCACGGGAAGTCGGGAAAGTTTATGGTTTGGTTTCTTCATTTCACCTGAGACAGTTTTTAAGTTGACTGCTTTTACTCTATTATCAGTTCCTTTATAGGTGTGAATAACTCTTGCCATTTTCCACTTAAGTGGCGGCATGTTTTCATCCTTGATTAGAACCAAGTCACTCACACTGAAATCGGAGCTAGAGAGTTTCCACTTGTTGTGCACTTGCAACTGAGTCAAGTAGTCTTTTGACCACGATTTTCAAAACGATTGTAAAATCTGTGTGATTTATTTTCACCGTTCATGGATGGGAACATTCTTATTTGTAAAATCAGGTTGTTTAGAAACACATTTTAACTCGGAACCGATAATGAAGTGACCCAGTGTAATGACAGAAAAATCATTATGGTCCTCAGAAGCAGCCAGTAAAGGACGGGAATTAAGTATTTCTCCAGTCTGGACTAGGCACTTTGAAAATTATTCTTGTAAGAGGATTTACGATCTTAAAACACGTTTTATGTGAAACTTCATGGATTTAACGGCAGCCTTCCAAAGGCCTCCAAAATGAGGGGCTGATGGAACATTCATTGTTCATTTAACGCCTTCTTTAGTCATATTTTCTGAAGACGAATTTTGTTGAACGGAAAAGAAGTTATTTGTGGAAAGCTAACAATACAGGGTGACAAAGAAATAAATTTAACTAACATTATTTGGTATTGAGCTCTTGCAGCATTAAACTCGTTTATGGAATTTGAATATCATAATAACCATAAAGCAGTGGAGTAATAAACAAAAAATCTTCATATCTTTATCAACTATATTTTGAACAAAAGAGGAACATGTTAAATATCACCTGTTTTCTCAATACAGTAGATTCCTGTCATAAAGTAATCAAGAATAATAAATTATACATTCTTTGTATACGCTATGTTGATTTTCTAGGCAAGTTCAATAGGTTTCAATGTGAGATGACCTATATAGAGTTTCGGTTAAAGTTTTTCGTTCTTATAATATGTTAAATTTCACTTAACAAAACTGATTCGGTGACATATTATTTTCATCAATTTGATGATTCGGAATGTTTGATAATTCGGATATGTCAAATTTTGGGTATCATATTTCAATAGAAATATCGATTTTGACCATTCCCGGATTCATTTGGACGATTTTTTGACTGAATGGGTACGCCCAGAATAAGGGACTTCTTTTTCAGATACGGATTGCAAATGGATTTAAGAAGGATTCAAAAGGGATGTTTTCGTGACGTCTCTACGTACGTACGTACCTATGTGTGTATGTATCTCGAACAACACTAAAACGATTAGTTGTAGAACATTGAAATTTTGTATCAAGACTGCTATAACATCTAGTTATGCACATTCCGTTTTAATTGCATTAGGCGAATCGGCAGTACCAAGCATAAAAAGTTCACACCAAGCTTTTATTTTCGCAATCGTTGATTATAGGGATATACTTTCAGTTACAGAAGTGTTTCAAATGACAAAAATATTCAGATTTTGGCATTGCCAAATTTAAAAATAATTAACTTTGGACAAATAGCGAAATCTAACTTTTAATACGGTCTGGTCTGATGATTCCTTTACTTATAATTGTGAAAGTTGTATATTCGTTATGAAAAAATAAAATTCTGAAAAGAAAGGTTGACTCACATAGACAGAAATTGATCAGGATATTTCATTTCAAAGTTTGCAGTTTTTGATGACGTTTTTCCGCTTGAGATCGGTTATTTAAAACAGAATAATAAATTTCAATGAAGTGTTGCGAAAATTGTGTGTAATTTAATAGACTATAGAAGGAAAGCATATGGTGTCGAAATTAGATTCTTTCCATATTCAAGATAAAAACATTTTTATGGGAACATATTACACTTAAATTTGAAGATTTAGAAGGTAACTCCAAATAAAGGGCGGAATATATTTATTTACAGTCCCTTGGGTGGACTAGTTCACTCTTCTAGTAGATGTCCCAAAAATCAGACGGTGGGGGAAGATGGAGTAAGACGTCTGAGACATCGCGAACAAACTTCTCTGTCCTACTGAACCAATATTTCTCCGCTCCACTACCCTGCAATTCAATGTAATTTGATGTAAAATCGATGCAATTTCATGTTTCCTTCCACAATTGTTTTATTGATCCTCTGTTCTGCATCTTGTGAAAATGAAGTGTCCCTTCGAAAGTAAAAACTTGTCAGAAAAGAACGCGTATATATGGCGAGTTCGTGTACAGCGTTTTAAGACCAAATCGAAAATGAAAAAAACAACATTCCTATTTCTTAGGCTTCAGTATACAGTAACTTTATGCATTGACACATTCCTACAGCTTTTTAATTTCCAAATACTGTTATCTTTAATTATTTGGAATTACATCCAATCCCAAATCTCTGAATCACTTATGCACTCACTTTCTGAGCCCTCACTTCAGGAAAGACAAATTGATATGCAGATGCCAATACTAGTGAATAAGTGGATAGCTAAGCAATGTGACATCTTTCTTTGTTATTAAGTGCTTGAAAGACTGGAAGACGTGACCCAAATGTTTTTATCCTTTTTTTTTCAAGATCTTCCATAGTAATTTTGTGAGCAATGACTTTACTGATGTTCGGCTTATCAACTATCATTCCAAGAGACATATGAAGATTCAGCAACAATTGACGAACTTTTGGAATGTACTCAACCCTTTGAAAAAGTGCAATCGAACTTGGATTCAGAATATTTGCATTCTTCACAAAATCACAGATTCTAACAAAAAACAATGAATCTTGTTAAATCTAAATCTCCGTATTGCATTACATAACATTTCAAATGTCTCTGTTGCAGATTCTGGTCTTTTTCCAATAAAATGTTATGGCTATTTTTTGCTCATCTTTAGGATCCATGAGAGCAGATGTTGACTGGATCATATTAATCAAATAGACTGCCTATAAATTTCTGTCGATAAGCCGATTATGTTTTAGAAGTAATGATTGTGGTATCATACTTGTAAATGCTGTCAGTCATCGTTTGGGCGATTTGGAATTAATTTTAACAATTTAGTCCTGTTAATGCACTGCGGGTTTGAAACGGTTAGAAAAATATCAAAGTCCCGGTAAGTTAATATTCTGAAAGATTAAACTTTGAAAATGACATATAAAAGAGGTAATGAAATTTTTTCTCTAGAAATGAAAAAAAAAATTATGTCATTTTTAGAAATGAAATCTTGAAGTTAGATATTAATCTTGAACTATAACTACTTCACACCTTCATACAGGCAAACTATAAGAGTTAAACTATAAGAGTTAAGTCTTTGATTGCAAGAACTTAGAGCACTGCTTAGCGAACTTGCACACTTTTAGCGTAAATGACTGGAACGTTCAAATAGACATTGGAAGACTCGGGGTTGGAAATCGAGTCAGGATACACCAGATTTCTCACGTTACTCAGCTTAAAAAACTATTGCTTTCGATTTAAAAATGTGGTGCTAGATACCTACCTGATTCGGGAAAAAGTACCACAAATTATCGTAGGCCCATATGTATGCTGTCATAGTGTAAGTGGCTGATACCTTCAGCAAGCAAGTGGGTGGACCGTGGTTCGAATCTCAAGGGACGTCACTATGAATTTTCCGAGTTTTCCGGTTTCAGAAAACCCAATAATCTCTAAATCCCTGCATTCCGTTATTTTTCTTGCCTTTAAATAATTTTTCTAAGAATAATACCGCTCAGAAAGGATTTGAATGCATCAGTAAATTACCATAATTTAGCGTTCAAGCAACTTGCGGAGACTACAGAATCTATTAGCCTCCCATCGGAGCCATAAAACAGATAAAATCAATTGCGATGTGACTGGCATTCGGACGCCTTTCTTCCACAGAGTAGCTGTACGATCTAACCAATTATCCAGACAGCTCACGCGTGGGGAAATGGCACACTTATCTGAATTATCTTGTGTTAAAAAAGGGTGACTGGGAATATTCATCAGACCCAGATTAACCTTAGTGGGTAATGAGTTATCGTTTATCACATTTTAGCTCGAGAGCTACTGTAGAGACCTTAAAGTTTCTAGAAGACAGTTTGATAAAGTTACCGTTCTTGCACCGAAATTTGAGCAAGTGATCTTCTATTTGCTAGCTGGAAGTACTAACCCTTAAACCATGACAGCACCTATTGAGGGAGTGTGGTTTCTTAGAAAATTATTCTGAATTTCATGCTATTTTTAGCTGCTATTAATTAATAATTACTTGTTTGCTTAACATCTCTGCATAAACAGCAAATAAAGAAATCTTTTGCACTATCATATGGAAAAAAAGTGACTGCGCAGAAACGATTATACCGTCACATTTTTTGAACATTAGAGTTTGTGTGAAAATGGTAATAATAATAATATTGAAAGAATAGAAATTTAACTAGGTGCCCAGCAGACCGTAACTCACCTTCTTCTTTCATCAACGATAATATCTAAACAAACTTCCATAATTCACGGAACAAAAGGGGAAAACAAAAGCACCAACATCACTAAAAAAGGGGGAAAATCCACTTTTGCGCAATTGGAAGTTGAAGGGTTTTTCTGAGAAAGAAGAAAAGAAAAAAATGAGCGAAAGATTCTTCAGAACACCCCAGCACCTCCCATCATAGCCACCTTTCTTCCCTTGAGCGATACCGGAACGAAGACAGATCGTCCCTGTCGTCTGCAAAAGGGGAGATACAGAACGACGGACTGCTTATGACAGATTTGCTTTCTTCAATATGTTCTATGGGCGTCAAAATGGTGGAGTGAAAAGTAAGGGGAGGGAGTCGAGAAGCAAAGAGCGAAAAACTGAAGTACAATATAAAAAATGATAATAAGAGGTGATGATGGGCATTACTTGAGTCCCTACGGTCCTTTTAGTTCTCCTTCGTAATATTTTCTGGCAGTTAGTTCCGGAAGTTTAATCTTTCAATAGAGCAGCAGCATTCTAAATTTTCCTGACAACAATTGTCATACAAACTAACCATCAAATTTGAAAATTTCTGAAAGATTAATAATTTTTCAAAAACAGTTATATTTGATCATATTTATTTTCTATCTCGTCGTTTCTTTACTAGATGACTTGGCACTGGTAGATTTTGCTCCTCCTACTTGTGACCTGTACCTGTATTCCTTCGTTACCAGTATTTTCGCAATTAGCGTTCTCTGTCTCTAATATTTTTCTTCTTCATTAACTTACTTGGTATTCTAAATTTTGTTACTCCTGCTTTTGAGCTGTATTTCTAGTATTCCTATACCTCTGTCTACAATTACTTGCAACCTATATCTGTATTCGGTACTATTCGTTTTCTGTGGTCGCGTATTTGGTATTCGCAGATTTTGTTACTTTTGTGACCAGGAATCTGTATCATTCCTGCACCAGTATTCGTATTACTTTTGTTTGAGACTTGTATCTCAGCTCTTACTTACTATTTACTTTGCATTAGCTTACTTGACATTCGCTTACAATTTTATCTCTACTTGAGACCTGCATGACCTGTATTACCTGTACCCTACCTGTATGATTGTTGTATTGTTACGAATTTCACATTTATTTGGCTATTTATTTAGAATTGTAATTAAAATTCCTTTTTATTTCCCCGTGCAACGCAAACGATTTTTGAAGAGAAAGCTACGTCGGAAAAAAAAATAACAATAAAAATAAAAGAGCGCGTGCATTTAATGTTTAATAAATAAATATCTCGCAATTACTGTTGCCAACCAGAAAAATCTAGGAAAATCGAGATTGTTCTACTGACAATTAAAAAGCTTATAAAAGCCGAACTGAAACACCTCATCTCAGTTGTTGTTGTTGTAGTTGTAGCTGCAGCTTTTAAGGCGAACTGCTGTTTGTTTACTGAATGCTGTTATTGATTGTAGCGATTTCGCTGTGAGATAGGATTATTTTATCTGTTTAGAACTGAGTTTTTGCTAAACGTTTGAGATAGTGTGATACTGTGCAAATATCTCTGAAGAAATATTTCAGCATTTTGATTTATTTCTTGTGGAAGGAGTATATTTTTGTTAACTTTTTAAGACTTGTGCATTCAAGCCATAACGAACCCGTACGCATGCAACAGTATCAATATTTGTAATATTTCTTCTCTCCATCTATATATGTATTCTGTATCATTTTTTTTCTTCATAAGCTTACCTGATATTTGAAGATTTTGTTATCCCTAACTGTGACCTGTATCTTTATCGTCGCTGTATCCGCTTAGCCTTGGTTGTGGCCTATACTTGAAGTCCTTAACATTCTGTTCTCCATTAAATTACTTGACATTCCTAGATTTTGTTATGATTACGTGTAGTATGTGTTTGTATTCTGTACCTTTCTTTTTTGCATTAACATACTTAAGCTCATAGATTTTGTTTCCATTGGTTCTTATCTGTATCTCTATTATTCTTGTACTTCTGTTCATATTAGCTTACGTGATATACACATGTTTTGTTATTCCTATTCCTATTTCTGACCTGTGTCTGTATCATTCCTATACCTGTATTTGTATATTGAATCATTCTTTGATTATGCCAAGCTACCTAGCAATGCCAAGCTTAGGTAGATGTTTTTATCCAAACTCGCAATATGTTATCTGTTCAATTCTTGTACCTGTTTGTGACTCTAAACCTTGGTTTCTTCATTATCTTACTTGACAGTCATACATCTTACTATCACTATTTGTGACTTGCATTTGTTTCATTCTTTTCTTACCTGCAACTGTATTCTGAATCGTTCTTCTTTTGCATAGCTAACGTGTCATTCGTAAATTTTATTATCCCTACTTGTGACTCTATTTATCCCTACCTGTCACTCTCTCGTGTCATTCTTTTCCTTCATTAGCTTACTCAACATTCGTTAATACTGTTTTGACTACTTGAGATCTGTTATTTGTATGATTTTTATACTGTATCTTTATTCTATATCATTATTTTCCTGCGTTAGCATATCAGGTATTTGTATAAGGTATTCCTCCCGCCTTCTTAGCATGCCTTCGTGGTGTAATGGTCAGCACACTCGGCGCGTATTCGAGAGGTCCGAGGTTTGAGTCCGTGCAAAGTCATTGCTCATTTTTCACATTACCTGCTTTTAAAAAATACCTAATGTCTCTACAGTGGCGCCCGAACTAAAAAATGGTGGAGGATGATGATTTTTCACCACCAGGATTTGGCGAATGGGTCTCCTAAACCCCAGTCGCCCTTTAAAAAGTGGAGTATGTAAGTTATTTTTCCCGCCTTCTAACCATGCCTTCGTGGTGTAATAGCAAGCACACTCGGCGCGTATCGAGAAGTCCGAGGTTAGAGGGCAATGCACATTTTTTACGTCTCCTGCTTCAAAAAATCGTAATATCTCTACATTTGTAGATTTTGCTTTTCCTACTTTTGGCACCATTTTCCTTCTTCATTACCTTAATTTACATTTACAGATTTTCGTATTCATTCTTTTAAATTTTTGTAACCTAACCTTGTAACCTATAACTGTATCATTCTCTTATCCGTATGTGTATAAGTCCTGTACTTGCATCATTTCTCTATCTGTAACTATACTGCAACCTATGTATGACTTGTATCAGTAATATGTAAATTTACTTGACATTCGTAGAGTGCGTGAGTCATATTTACACCTTGTATTCATAAAATTCCTCTACCTATATCTGTATTATTTATCATACATTCTTCATTACCTTACTTATTTTTCGTAGATTTTGTCACTCCTACATGGGACGTAATGATAATATCTTTTTAAAATAAGAAAGTTATTAATTACAAATCATATCAAATCTTTTTTTTAAAACAAAAACCACAGAGAATAATTCTTCTTCGTGAAGCTCAAATGTCTTGAAATCACATCTTAAACTACCCCAGCATAAACTTCATCGCATATAATTCAAAGTGTATATAATGAACTACGATTTAATGTAAAACTAATTCTGGAAGTTTTGTTTGAATTGCCTACAAACTTGTTGAATAAAGTTTTCAAATAAAAAACATCATTAAGACGACGAAACTTTGCTTTCGCCGGCTTCATGGAAACACGACTATAATGAAAATATTTGCTTTCATAGTTTAAAAAATGATTGTTTATCATAACATAGCTTGGGAAACAAAAACCTGCTATATCTCAATCTAAGAGACCTTACATCCGAAAGAAAAACAGGTGATGCTGCAGCTAAGGCACTTATTATCTTTATTAAAAGGGCTTAAATTCTGTATACAGGTATTTGACATGATGTGAAAATGCATATGTCATAATTCAGCATTGGAACATTCAGTACCTAATACAGATACAGATGTAGAGCTCTGTATCGATTCAAGATCGATACAGAGCTCTATATCTGCATCTGTGTTAGGTATCAAAATTAGGTATCTGTATCGATATCAAAGCGCAATCCTTCATATCTCTTATCTTGTACATCACCAAACTCCTACCCGTTTGAACCTTGCGGTTATCGGTTATAAATGAAAGGTTTGCAACTACTTGAAAAAGGCACATTTCTATTTGACTACGACGAAATACAATATTGTTATTCAATATAATCTTGCACGCATAATGCAGCATCCATTGAATACAGAAATTAATTTATTATTTCAAAAAGTATTAATAATTTCATTTAGTAATATTCCAGTTCTTAATAGTAGCATACTATTTCAAGCATTAATTTACCTTCAAGTGATTCAGACTATAAAACTTGTTTGAAGATATCTAAAGATTTTTTACTACTTTGCATTATGTTGGACCGGAAAAAACAGATAATTGAATTAGAAGAATGTCGGAATATACACTGCTGGACATCCAAATTGCAACATCAAGAAAGACAAGAGATATCACAACAAAATTTATTTAGTAGATAAAATGTTGGCTAAGTGTCAAATGATTAAATTTATAGACTTCTGTGAAGTGTTGCTCCTTCTACAATCAGTAGCCAGAGTAGGCGGTATTGTTGGAGATCACCGCTGCCACACGCCTCGGCATTGATTCAAAGAGACTTTGGATGTGTTCTTGGGGTACAGCAGAACCAAGCAGCTTCCACACATTGCCAAAATTGATCTGGTGTGGCAGCTTGGGATGTAATCTGGGTCAATCGTTCAGCAACCATGCACACATGTTTTCTATCGGCGAAAGGTCCGAAGACCGAGATGGCCAGGGAAGCACTTCAATCTGACTTTGACGAAGACCCCTTGGACAATGCGTGCCACGTGTGGTCGCGCATTATCCTGCTGAAATATGGCTGTGGGAAAGCCCTGAAGGTAAGTAAGGACAACTGAGTCCAACACTTCGGAAATGTAACGCTGGCTGTTTAAAGTGAAGGCAATGCGTACTAGAGGAAAGCGAAAGTGATATCCAATACCGCCCCATACCATAATACCCGGTGCAGGACCAGAGTGGTGGTGCATAACGCAGCTGTTCAGCATCCTCTCTCCACGGTGTCTCCAGATTCGAATCCCACCATCGTGGGGTTACAGACAGAAGCGTGACTCGTCAGTAAAGACAATTTCATTCCATTCTGCGTCCACATCCTTCTTTAATCGCACCATTAGCGGCAAAGACGTCTGTGGTTCTGCGTCAACGGTGGACGTCTTGCGGTTAGACCACTCTGCTGTAATAAAAGACTCTTTTTCCTCCAAAAAATTATAAAACTGATTTAAAACGGATTCTGAAGAGATTTTTTTGTGGCGTCTATGCATACGTACGTATGTGCGTATGTACGTATGTACTCGCATAACTCAAAAAGAGTAGTCACAGAATGTTGAAATTTTGTATATATTACTGCTATAACATGTAGATGTGCACCTCCTATTTTGGTTGCAATTGGCCGCATCAAAAGTATATATATATCACTCTGTTACTCGGCTTAGGGAGCTCAATTTCTTTACTCTTGTATGTTTCTAAATTTTGCATTTAAAACGATTGAATTGTGTTGTTCTTATCTTCCGATTAAGGTTTTTATGCCTTTAGTTAACCTGCATGTTACAGTTGTAGAATTATCAACAACTTAAAAGTTGTTTAAGTGCGGCTAAGCCTAAATTTTTGGCCATAGGAGACATATTTGCTTACATTTGAAATTTAGCAGAATAGTGGATTTGTTGCCAATCTAGAGAAACGAAACTTCGCAACAACAAAAATAACGTTTATTTTATTATTGCGAATTAAATCATGCTTAAACAGTTCTGGAATTTATTCGAGGAACTAAGTGTTTAAGATTTACTTAAATCCTCAAATAATTTCCTCGAATATTCCTCGAATAAGTTAAATATTACTGTGATTTCTGTTATGCTGTAAAATAGTACCTATATTGAAACTTATAAATATTAATTTATTTGTCACTTCTCCTTTTTCTCTATCGGGTATCTGTTTGGGTCTGTTGAGGATCAGAAGGTCTGACTCACTATAAATCTGTCCAAACAACTTTGCTTCTGCTTTCTTGTCCTGATGTTTTCGAAATTGACTTTAGTTGGTCATATCACATGGCTTGTTTGACTTCTCTGCAAACGTTTTGCTATCCAACCATTTGGCAAAGGTTTTTTTGGGCCTGAATTTCAGCCATCTCATTTTGTATTATTCCTTCTCAAGCTTCTTCAGATCTCCAACTTGAAAATTTCTTTATTAACGAATCTGCGAAAAATTCACTCAAAAAGCACAAAATCATATAAAATTCAATGTTATAGCACGAATTGATTACCGAATAATAGCAAAAATACATATAGACGGTCATGGACAGTCGTAACGTTATCTTCAAAGGAGCAAACACATATAAAACGTGCAGTCATGATTCATCGAACTCGAGTTCTATTCCAAATAAATACCGAATACCACACAAAATTTTCACTTGCGAACAGAACTTATAAAATCTGGACTTCTTTTAAATCAGACGTATGCAGAGGTACCACTGTATTTTTAAACTAAGCTTTTAAACAAGCTTGCGCGATATGAACTCTAAACGAAAATTCTTCCTAAAAATTTTTATTCTGTTTCAATAAAATTTATTTCAATATACTCAAGAGTATTCAGATTTAACTTTGCAGCAGATGATTTTATGTAATCTGCTATTATACTTTCCACTTCCATTTATTTCAAAAGATTAAGTATTTTTTTCCCTTTCCTTTTTCCCGATATAGGGAAATGTGCCTTATCGGAATGATTCACCGCGACCAGTGCTCAAGCAGATAAGGGAAATTACGCAAGAGGTGTTTAGGGATACTTTTTTTCGGCACCGTCATTACACTCTTTTCGAACAGAAGATTAAATTAACTGGAAAGGAAGCAGAAATGGATAGAGCGAAGTAAAATAGCCATTTAGCGATAAGCCTTAATACTAATGATCGGTGTATAGGGAGATGCCGGACACTTTTGGTACAGATAGGGGGAAAAGTGTATAAATGATTTCAGTTTTCTAATCTGTTATTTGTTCGGATGAAAGAGAGTCAAGTAATAAAATTATTAGGCTTTGATTAAAATTTATTAAGGGATTTTTATCATTTTTTGCCTTAAGTTTTGATTTACGTACGAGAAGAAACCTGTTTTTGAAATGGAAAAGCGATTCTTTTGCTAATGCTATTATGTTACACTGTTTCCAAGGAAGTCTATTAGGTTTCGACAAATTTTTTTCATGTGTTTTATGATTTTTGCTCATAAGAATTCATGAATTAGTTACAAACATATAAATTCAAAGGATATGAATAATTCTTATTTCACTCTAATTACGTTAAATTATTTTCTAAAATTTAATAAATGTCAAAAAATGCAGGGGTACAAAATTCACGGATTTTATCTTTTTCCCCCTTAATTTCTGATTTATGTATCTCTAGAATCCTGTTTATAATGGGAAAATGATTATTTTTTGTTAAAGCTAGTAAGTTATAATATAATTAATTAATAGAAGCAATTACGTTTTAATAAACATCTGCGGCCTTTTTTTGGTAATGGTTCATATAGATATTTGTAAATATGTGAAATTTAAAAATATGGATAATTTTGATTTTTAATCAATTTCTTTACTTTTTTTAATTAGATAAGCAACTTAAAATGAAACAATATTTACCGTGCATCGTTACACATTACAAACTTTGATAAAATGTTATTAATCAATTTTACATTCTCTGCCCATTTCTAATTTTCTCCCTTACAAATATATAGAATCGTGTTTCGAAATGAAAACGTGACTCGTTTATTAAGCTGCACTGTTTTCAAGGGAGCAAGGGTGACCTTGGCAAGGAAGACCGCTTGATACTGATAAACCTGTATTCATGTATTTTATAATTTTAACTTCTAATCATTCATAGAGGTGTTTGCAAGAATATGAATTTGAAAGATGTGAAAAATGCACATTTTCAAAATAATTAAATTATATTACTTTAAAAAATATGACACTTAACTCAAAACATATCAGTATTTATCAACACTCGATAAAGTAATCGTTGATTAAATTTTATTAATGAAAATTAACTTTCTGTATAAATTTTAGATTTAATAATAATATGATTTATTCTTCGTTTCTCTACTTTTAAAAATATTCTCGGATTAATCATAGAGTGTTACCCCGGTAAATTGGGAATTAACTGTATTTCCAACATCAAAGTAAATTACAGAATTAGAAATTTTTAGGAACAGTGCTCAAAAGTCTTTATTTTTTAAAATATATTTTAATAATGAAGCTTGATTCTTCAAGTTCCGCGGAAACTATTAGTTGCGGTTGGAGGGTTTGGTCACTACTGTGGGAGTGACTGTCGGATTACCCTGTATTGGGTGGCGGCAGGTAGCATAGCTATTAATCCTTATAATGATTGGGTAAGTTTGTGAGGTTGCGTAAATCTTACTGCATTTTAAATTCTAAACATATTTTTTACAATTAAGAGAAGCTCTCTCTATATATATAATTCATAGATAACATAGATAAGTATTGAAATGAGTTATAGTCCTCGTAGTGTGAGGAGTCTGCTAACGAAGGTCTTTCTAGTCAAGACTCAAGAGCATTGTAGGTCTCTAGTCATTCAGTTCAGGAGTTCAGGAGCCTTCTTATGTGTTACTCCGATGGCGAAAATCTTCAAACTGAATTAGCCACGTCTCCTTAATTTTACAGTAGTATTTTACATCCTCTGACTCGTTATATCTAGAATGATATCAGAGAAAGAATTCGATCATTGGTTCATCACCCCTCCAAAAATTCAGAGGCTGTGACGTCGAACACGATGCAGAATGTTAAAATCTCCTGACACTAGTCGTGAAGTTATGTCTCTTGCACTGTCAACTGGAACGGTCAAAAACATGCCGTTAAACACATCGTAAGGGCTTGGAAGCAGTGACTTGCAGGGACTGCACACACGATTTACTTATCTCTGTGTGGTCCGCCGCACGGTTTTTAAAATGAAGCACTTTAAAGTATTATTCAGTATAAAAGATGAAAAAAAAATCCTCTTAAGGATAAAAGACCTTTGTCTGATTGTCCTCAAAATCGACAGAATTTTGTTCAAAATTAAACCAAATAAAGTTGCTGTTTCTTTCATTTTAAATTTTACATCGGCCTATTTCTCTTCCATTTAACATCATTTGCCTTATTATCTGCGAATTTTAGCTTTCTTACTTTACGCTTCGTGAATGTCAGTAAAATTTTTAGCAAGTTCCAAATAAGTCTTTCATCTTTTTGTTTGTTACATAATCATATTTTTAGATTTCCAAAATTTGAAAAGAGCTAATTTTGTCTATTTCCTTCTAAGTTCCGAACATAACATAGAAGAATCTCATTCTTTTCATTTAGAACGAATAAATTCTGAAGGCAATGTTCTCATTTAGATCGAATGCTCATCTTAGACAATTATTCTCCACACGGACTCGCTATGTAATAACTCTGGAGGTATTGTTTGGGGATGACTGTATCTGTTGCGTCATTTCCACGTGAGTTGAGGCATCCAATAACACGGCGCACTATTAATTGGCACCCAGCGGTGCACAATCCATTGCGACTGATAACACGCAGACCGCCCGTTGCACATTGCGCACACATCTTATCTGGCTTGAGAGTTTGAACCGTTGACAGAAATGCGAGGGAATTGATGTTACCAAACTGTCATAACAATTCGCCATTTTTTACCACATTTCTTTCCGATAAAAAAAACTGCTGGTTATTTCTTAATTAAAATCATTTTGGAAAAGAAATGCTATTTTTTGCCTGCTTCTGATTATTCTTAGTCTACAGTTTAACAATTTATTACTACATTATTTTTTATATATATATATATATAACTCTTATTTTTATGCGTTTTTTTCGGGCGAGGCCATTAGCTCAGCCATTAGCTAGTGAACTGAAAACAATTGTACTTTCAATATTGAATTTCTTTCTCTTTTAAAAAATAAATTGTTATATTTAACGTGTTGATGCCGCAACAAAATCGGGTAAAATACTCTTTCGGGCAATTCCTAGTTTTAATGTTCTCTTGTCCTATTTACCCTAAAAATCAGTTCAGTCCATATTGGGAATATACTTTTATAAATATTTAATAAATGTAGAACACTAGTAGTTCAACCTGGATTCATTATTCGACTTCTGATTGCGGGAACGTGATCTTGGTCATCCCCACATGTAATGCAACTAAAAATCTATTGCCCTCAGTAATTTAGTCTAGAAAGCTTCTCTTACCTTAGATAGGTAGCCCTCGAATGCTTTTCCATAATCAAATAAACTAATGATATAACAAAAAAAAATCTTACTGAAGATAGACAAAATCATTCTCAAGAGTCTGAAAGGGTTGTGTCTTTTCCTAAGAAAATCATGACCTTTATTTTCTTGCAATAATTCACAGTTTAAGGTGCAGAATGTCATTCAGTGAGATTCAAAATCTATGGCACTGAAATATACACATAAATGATTACATGATCATCCATGATCTAATTGTCCCAGCCATTCAGTTTTTTTAACCCAGAAGGGCTCTTAGTCTCGAAACTGCATTTTGTGTCGGTTCACTATAAATGGCGTATCGCTTTTCTAGTTGTTGCCACTAAATATTATCGCCCTGTATTATATTTAAAGAAATTAAATAATGAGAAATCACTATGAGTGTCTGTATGTTTCTCGCATTGTGAAATAACGACGGTACCTAGAGACATCAGATTTTGAATAACTTAATCCTCCACCCGAAAATGGGCACCTGGAAGGCCAAATTTTGAATTTCGAATTTGTTTTATTATCTATTAACTATTTTGTAAAATTTAAGTAATTTTTGATTAACAAGCTCAACGATTTCAAAGGGAACAATGGCAATACTGTGTAAAAAAAAACAGTTTTATCTCCAACGCGTGAAACTGTCTACCCGAAATTCTAAAGATATGCTCTTTTTAAATATTTTATGATATTGCTGTTGAATTGAATTTAATGGTTTACGTGCGAAGAAGAAGATATTTAATAAATAAAGGTAAGTCGCAAAGCGTTAAATAAACGACCCTTTGGGTGTAATATAAAATCTGAAAGCTTTCAGTCCCCCCCCTTTTTACCCCAAAGGGCGTCAGCTCAGAAGGGCTATTAATTTCGTTTTGGCATTTTGTGTTGATTCACTTTTCAAACTGTTGCCACGAAGTATTACAACCATGTATTATATTTAACGAATTTAAATAATGAACAATCTGCACAAATGCATGTATATTTCTCTCACTGTGATAAAACAAAAGTACCTAGAATTTTGAATAACGTAATCTTCCACCGAATAAGAAGAACCATTTGGAAGCCCTAATTTGTAATTTGTTTTATTATCTATTTCATATTTTGTCAGACATTAAAGAATTTTTTACTAACAAACTCAACGATTTCAAAGCGAGGAATGACAACACTGTACGAAAAAAAAAAAAACACTGTTATCTCCCACGCGCGAGACTGTGTATCAGAAATTCTAAAGATGGTCATTTTAAAGTTATTTTGCAATATTGCTGTTGAATTAAATTTTACGGTTGAAGTGCAAAGAACATGATTTAATAAACAAAGGTAACACACAAAACGTTAAAAAACATCTCTTTGGACGTAGCGTAAAATCTGAAAGCTTTCAGAATTATATTTTTTTATATATATATTTTTCCCTATTATTCGCGATTTCATTCGCGGGTTGAGATGGCTAAATAACCAATGCGCTCAGGCTTTGAATGGAAAAGTTTTCGGTTCTCTGTTTTAATTTCGAAATGAAACTTATTAATGCCTTTAGAATATTTGTGCGTTTTTAAATAGTATTTTTAAAGTTTCGGATTTTGGCATTTTGGTCTACTTATCGTTTTACTAGAATTTATAATACTTATTAGCTAATGTATCGTTTTATTGGCAAGTCACTATCAGTATCCTAAAATGTGTGCTGGTAAATTGACATTTTTTATTTAGCTATTCAATAAATAAATTATACCATTTTAATGCATATAAGCATTTTTTTTGCGCGCGCTACAAGTATGTTGTCACATAGTTAATTTTACCTGCAACACTCATTGTTTTATAATTTAATGTATTTTAATGATTTCTAAATATTTATCATGCATTGTACGCACAAAGAATTCAGCCCTACTGTCTGAGACGATTTTAGAATTCACGACCTATAAACGTTCTCTTGAAGCAAATTGTTCTAATCATGTTTATTCATCTGATGTCATGCCAAAATTCGATACTACTTAAAGAATGCTTTTAATGAACTTAAAAATGAACCAAGAAACTTAAGAAAACTTTGAATTCAGATATAGGTTGTGTTCAAATGAGAAGGTACGAAACGACACTATGGAGATATATTGAAATTTTAATTCACAAGTAATCACCAGAGCCCTGAGCAAAACTATCTCATTGTTTCACGAGCCGAAAGATTCCCTCTTCCCAGAATTCCAGTAGCCGTGATTGAAGCCAGTCCTCCACTCTGTCCTTTATTTCGTCTTTCGAGTTGAAACATTTCCCTTTTTTATCACTATTATTTACGTATTCCGCCCTAAGACACTGCACGGAAGAGAGGGATGCCTTCGTGGAGGACTTTCTAAGGGAAGCTGGTTCATTTTAACACGTTACACATGAGGAAAACGACGAAAACACCCATGCAGCCAATCCGTTTGCGGGATTCGAACCTCTGACCGAACTACTAGTGTTCAGGGTTTTTACCGCTCGGCCGCTGGTGGGCCTAAGTGTTTCCTTTTGACATGTCATTTCTCGTCAGGTCGACCACCTTGTTGATGAGTTCAGCCAGGATTACCGTGGTTGCACGGCTTGGTATCGGGGCATCCCTCAAACACTCCAGGCCTTCACGAAAACTGGCACTCCATTTTCTCACTAATTTGTCGAATACATATGCTCCCCGTATGCGACCACTATCCGGCTCCCCGTATGCGACCACTATCCGGCGATGAATATCCTCGGTTTAAACTCTTCTACAGTCAGAAATCTGATAACACCTCGCTTCTCCTCAGTCATCGAATTTTGAAATGTGAATGCCATGATGTCCTCATACACACTGCTGCATCAATTGGACGGAACACACAACTGACTACTTCTCTGTTGCGTCATGCGCGGGAGGCCGCGCATGCGTACAACCACGCCGGACATTACTTGCGTCCTTTAGGTGTTTCACTTTGTTTTGCCAAAGTGGCATATTCAAATTTCAACCAGTTTATGTGTTACGACGTTTCGTACCTTTTCATTTGAACGCCCTTTATATATATATATATAAACTAACCTATGATGCATTATTTACAACCTTGCCGTTTAAGAAGAAAAATATTTTTTAAAGTTTCTTACAGCTCTATTTCATTTTACTTAACGTAGCTTCAAATCAGTCTACTTCGTACGACACCGTTTCCAGTTTTCGAATTTTAACAATGATATTAGTTTTAAAAATTTCACTTTTTAATTTCTGGAAGTTAGGAAGAAAGGTGAAATGTAAATAGATTATTTATACCCTTACAAATAAAATTTCTTGCAGATAAAAATTTATTAAGCGCCTGATTTGTGCAATGGTGAATGGTGTTAATGCTCCTTTTCCTAGTTTTAAGAAAAGTTTCGAATATCCTATATTAATATTTAAAATATGTATAATTCAATGCATTTTTTCAGATCTAAGTTTTAAAAGCAGAAAATGTAAAAAAAGTAAAAAGATATTAAACTTTAGTTTTTATATTCTTTCTTTAAAATTAGTCTGTTGTTTGGCATTTCTGATGATGAGTGAACTAATTCATTTGGGGAAATTCGATGGAAAAAAATTGAATTTTTAAATTTTTAAAATTTATTTTTCATACATTTTATTATTAAATTAACGAAAATTTACTTGCATTTATTTAGACTTATCCTTGTAATTTATTTAATTAATTAATATTCATAAAAAATTAAAAGACTTATTTAGGTTCTTTTTTGTTTCCAGAAACAACGTTACTTTGTCTTAAAATATGTAAGTTTATGTTATAAACCACATGTCTTAAACTGAACCTATGAAGTTAAAATGTACAAAAAATGTAAAATACATTTTTTTCAATTATTTTAAATGAAAGTGCACTGAATAATCACAAAATTTCATTACATACTTTATATTACTCCCATCAATCATTTCTAAAGAGCTGAAAAAATAACTCCTTCAGCATCCTGACTTCCTCCAGCATTCAATTTTTTAATTTGACCGCTTGTTGATAATTTCTTTCCTTCGCTTACTTCTCTCCTTGAATCTAGTTGCTTAGCTTTTACACGATTTCATATGATATAAAATATCTGATACATCTGCTTCTTTAAAGTGGCCTACTAGCGGCCGAGTGGTAAAGTCGCTGAACACTATAGTTCGAATTGGGGCTCGAATTCCTGCGAACGGGCTGTCTGCTTGGGCTTTTTTGTGGTGTTTCGCATGTGTAACCTGTATACGAGCCAGTTTCCCTTAGAAAGTCCTCCACTTAGGTAGATAGTTCTCGAGAGCTTTGGCGTAATTCAATAAATGAAAGCAAACGTCTTAAAAGGCTATACAAGAACAAAAAAAGGCATTAAAAGGCCAACTTCAAGAACTGTTGAAAATATTTCCTTTTGTACTTTGTAAAAATCTTGTTTCTTTCAATGATCATTCAAAACGTCTCGCATAAAAAAAAGAGATGTTTCAGATTTTAAATTGCGTCCAAATGGGCGTTTTTCTAACGTTTTGTGTGTTGCCTTTATTTATTAAATATCATGTTATTCGTACTTAAATCATAAAATTCAGTTCAACAGCAACATCGCAAAATAATTTTAAAATGAGCATATCTTTAGAATTTTCGATACACAGTTCTAAGCCCTGGAGATAAAAAGGTTTTTTTCCTCGTAGAGTGTCGCCATTGCTCGCTTTTAAATTGTTGAGTTTGTTAATCAAAAATTCGTTAACGGTTTACAAAATATGAAATGGATAATGAAACAAATTCCAAATTTGGGCTTCCAAAGATGCCCATATTCGTGTGGAAAGGTACGTTATTCAAAATTGGATGGCTCTAGGTACCGTTGTTTTATCACAATGCGAGAAACATATACACATTTATGCAGATTCTTCATTATTTAATTTCTTTAAATGTAATACAGGGCGATAATGTCTGGCGGCAACAATTTGAAAAGTGAATCGGACGTTTATAGTGAATCAACGCAAAATGCCAAAACAAAAACAATAGTCCTTCAGGAACAAAGCCCTTTGGACTAAAATAAATTATTTCTAAACATTTTATGGAATTCTAATCTGTATTTCTACTTAATACCAAATTAATCCTGTAACAGTCCTTTTTAAAATTTGCTACATTAAACACTGCCCTGATTACTCTTTGGTTCATGTCACATATATTTATACAGGCTAGAAAGTTATGCAAATTAATAGCACAAGAAGCAGGGTATAAAAATAAAACAAGTTAATTGCAATGCATGCCTGTAGTAGTCAACATCAACGTACAGCGTTTAGAAGCAATTGGCGCTGCTTAGAAGGCACGATATTTCTATAGCTCTTCGAAACTGGCAAGTGACTTACGTATTTAATTGGTATCAAGAACCAGGTTTATTACCTGACAGAAACTTGTTCTTGGTTAATAATAGTACTAACATACAAGGCGCCTAAACTTATTAACGTCGTCATCAATAAGCCAGTGAATCTCCTTTGTGTTCAATTGTCTAGTTTTACAGTTAATTTCCCATTATGAGGGAAAATTCGCCAGATAGCGGACTAACCAGAGTCTGTATAAAAAGGTTGTTAAACCTTTTTATTGCGGAATGAAGAAAATTATTATTCCAGATCATCAATGTAAACAAACCTTAAGGGACTACGAAAAAGGAAAATTAAAATTTCATAGTTGAATACCAGGGATAGCAATAAGGCAGTATTTTGGAATTATTTTCTTCACAGTAATACGTAATTTAAGTACACCTAAATATATAAATATTATACTGTGAAAAAAAATTTAACCGCATTTGTATGCAATTTAGTAACACTGCTTTAAGTTTTTTTAAATATTGCTCTTTTATGCTGTGCATTCTTTTATGATTCACAGTGGTTTGAATACTGATTTAATTTATCTTGCCACAGATACTTTTTTTGCAGATTAAACTGCTTAAAAGTACAGCTTTATCATCGGCAGTATTTTTTACTAACTATCACATGGCTCCTTACACTTCGCTGTATTTTTAAAGCTGTCTTTGAATAAACTGTGATTCTGAGTTCTACCGTAAACGTTATTTCCACTATTACCCAGCCAACTGGGACAATATTACAGTTATAATAGACCAGGAGTTTACAAGAAAAAGGTTTTACGAATTTTAATTTCTTTGTGTCCATTAACTGATTAATAACCACTAGCAAAGGAATAGCTCTACTTGAGAGACATTTTTGTTACACAGGCCTTTTCTGTAACATTACTTTAGCCTCGAAATTCTAATTTTAATGACCATAAATGGCGAATGGTAGAGTTTCACACTTTCATTGGCAAGGTTCTCGCCTCCCTTCGTCGAAATTCTCCCCACCGCTCCCACTTCCTTAGCTTATTGTAGCGTAAACTAAGATAAAACCTGGATGACAATAGAGTAATACCGCTTGCTTTGTCCTCACCCTGGATCATTGTAACGCGATTCTTTTATTCGTCACTTAACGCCTTTTTGGATCGCTCCCTCCCCCCAGCATCGTCCGCCTTCCCTATTGTTCTGATAGACTGGATGAAGAGAAAAAAATATTGAGAAGCATCTTCATTCATGTAAATTTCCTGTTTGTGTGCTACATCTACATAATAAAATTTGTTCCCATATTAGATGCGATCATGTAGGTGGAGAAGAGTCATCAGGGAATAAATAGTTAACAGGAGAGAAGCCATGCGAACGAAAAGCAGAATAAACATAGGTAAGCAAGCATCCAGTGAGCAAATGAAAGCTATGTTTTTCCTTAATTAAGGAAGGAACGAGAAAATCGCAATAGAATTACAGAAAAAATAAATGAAACAATGCCGCCTATATTATTGAAAATTTCTGGGGATGAAGAGTGTTAGGATATTGCTCCAGATTTATTGTCACTTGCGTCTATGACAACTATTAATATCCATTGTATATGCAGAAGCTATTTCTGGTATCTTTTACCGTCGTTTATGTCCCTTGTCCCTTGCATGTATTAATGCTTCTTGTACCTCTATCATTTTTCGCTCTATTCTAGCATTTATTAATTTCGCTTGCATTTATATCGCTTATTAATACCTCTTGTATCTATGATACCTATTAACGCCATTTGCATTTGTATTATCTATCGTGATATCTATTCATGCCACTTGTTTCTATGCTATCTAACAGTGGCATCTGTTAATGCATGTTGTATTTAAATTATTTAATGTCAGCCCATCATAAATGACGCTTGCGTCTACACTACCTATCACTAGCATATGTTAATGTCACGTGTATCCTTTAATGTATCTTGCATCTATATCCTCTAGCCTTTAAATTACAATACTGTTGCTTATATCTATGTCATCTACTGAAGGCATCTATTAATACTGGTTCCTTTCTTTCATCTTGTTGCTGCCATCTCTTGTTGTCATTTGCATTTATATCATCTATTGATATTATCTATTAATCTTTGTTGCATCATGACATAAACTTCTGATATCTACAATAATGCCACTTAAATTGTTTCTGTGGGGCATCTACTAATATCACTTGCAGTGCATATGCAACAACTATCGTTGGCACTTGTTCATGTTTCTTGCATCTATAGCATCTGTCACTGGCATCTGTTAATGACACTTGTATCTATCACATTTATCGTTGGCATTTATTAGTGTCACTAGCTTGTATGTCAACTCTAGCTGGTTCTTATTACTGCCGCTTGCATCCATGTCTTCTAGCAACTGTTAATGTCCCTTGCCAGTAGCAATATGTTGCACATCGCTTGCATCTATTAATATCTGTTAATATCATCTACGCCTATGGCATCTACCACTGACATTTATTAATGCCAACTGCATATACATCATCTGTAGCAGGCACCTATTCATTCATCTATGCCATTTACCAGTTGCATTTATTACTTATGGCTTGCATCTATAACAAATTTCGCTGTTCGTAGTATTGCAACTTACACCGCTGTTATCTGCAGCTGCAGCATCTGTTACTGTCACTTGATTCTATAAATGCAAATTACTTGCATCTATTTATATCACTTGCATCTATGCCAAGTTTCATTGATATACATAAAAATAAATTGCATTTATGACGTCTCTCAGTGACTTCTATTCATGTCATTTGCAAACATGGTAACTATCGCTGTCATGTATTCATTTTGTTTGCATCTAATGCATTTATCACTGGCATCTGTTAATATCAGTTACATGTATGATATTTACTATTAGCATCATTTAATATCTGTTGCAACGATATCATTTATCCCTGACATTTATAAGTGTCGCTTGCCTTAGTACCCTTTGTCATTACCATTTGCTTATGCCATTTGAATCAATGTTATTTTTCCTGGCGTCCACAAATGTCACTAACTTGTTTGTTTTGTAACGTGCGATGAAACTACCGATACGCATTAGCAGTTAAAAGATGATTCCGACTTTGACTTCGGGGAAGAGGATAACAAAATTTTTAGTGGTGCGTTTCCAAACTCATCTGGCCACCATCTGCATGCAAACAGAATAACGGTAGTTCCTTTGCCATGATTTGATTACAAATTTACAAACAGTGCAGTGCTACTGTATATAACTATGATGTGACTTCATTCTAACGACTCTAATACTAATCTAGAGTGAGTTTAAAAACTTAATAATGTTTATAATTCTAGCATATCTGGCTCTGTAATAAGTCTAATCACACCTGCCCAGTCTCAATAATGAAGTTGAGCGGTTTCTTTGGAAACAGATACGATTAACATTCACTTTCATAAAATGCCGAAGTCAAGTGACCTAAAAAATGGATCTAAAGCCAATAAAACGTATTTTTGAAAATGTGTAAATAGCCTAGATTGTGTAGATCTTTGCTTCTAGTTTGTGTAGATTCAACTTAAAAATGATATTAGAACCTCAGATATGTTCTGTCTAACTTGTCTTTTCAAGGGATCGCAGACGAGCTTGATTGGTGACAAATCTGAGGATCGAGCAAGAAAAGGAAGGGTAGTAATATGGCTGAGGCACTCTTGTGACACCCTTACTGCGTGTATTCGAGCACTGTCCTGTTGAAAAAAGCCTCTTGGAAGCCCTGCCATGAGTGGCAATCCATTTGGCTGAGTAACACCATGCACGTATACTACTGTGCTTTCCATGTTGTCATAGACGAATATTAGAGGTGTCCCGCTGTCGTATGCTACAACACCCCATGCCGTCACGCCAACTGTGGGAGAGTTGAGTCACTCACACCCGTAATGAATATAAAAAAGATTCATATTTTCAGATACAATCCAGGGGCCATACTTTTTATGCATCAGTTAAAAATCAGATAAGTGGTCTATTTACATGTTTAGCAAATACACTCGACGGGTCAGACTATAGTCTTGAGCATAGCAATTTCTGAATACCAGACCATCACATAGTAGATCTTATGGAACACGAAACTTACTGCGTTGGGGTCTCTTTAGCAGGTTGTGTGACCCTATCTGCACTGACATAAAGATAAATGTAAGAGGTTAAAAACCTGAATTCGTTAGGATGTCCTAAACATTTGCATATTGAATATGTGAAATTTAAAAACGGAAATTTGGTAGCATAGTGTTAAATAACACTGAACTTAAAAAAATGATATTTGTTAATTACTTTTATAAAGAGTGACCCCCTGTTTTTAAATGCCACGAGTTGAGTCGTTTAGCTCTGCATAATAGTGAAGGTGTGACAAGCCTATGAAAGAAAAGAGCCTTGTTTTACAAAAAGTTTTATTACAGAAGTTATAAACCCCATGCCGTCACGCCAACTGTGGGAGAGTTGAGTCACTCACACCCGTAATGAGCGATGCCAAATGTTCTTCAGCAAGGTGACGGCTTATAATGATAAGAATAGACACAGTATCTCGTAATGAAAATATTGCGGGTGTCCGGATAACGGATGATGAAGCACTTGTCGCTGTGTGTGCGCCAGGCTGTTGGTCTGCCGAGAGCGTTCTCAGACTAGAAGCTGTGTATGCAACCTCTCTTCCATCCACTGGTCCGACCACCTTTTCACAGTCGAATCAAAATTGTGGATTACTCGTCGAGATAACTACCTGGTATTTGTCATCACCTGATTCTTTCCCTTTTGAACTGTGGCAGAGAATCATTTGCCCTTGATGGCGGTCTAATGGTATCGCAGTGAAAAGCGTCCCTCTACAACAAATCAAGTGCAGGCAACGTGCTTCCGAACTGCGTAATTTTTTTTATGCCAGGGAGAACGAATTTCAACACTCTCTGGTGGTATTATGCAAAGAGAAATCACACTGCACCCTGCATTTTTATATCTGCTTGTTTCGTTACGATCAAAATCTTTCTTTCTAATGGGCACGTTTTTAACAATGAACGTATATAGATGTTATTTAGAATATTTTTGAAGAACCTTACTAACACCCTCTTCAGTTACACTTTCTGTAGATTTTTCAGTGTTCGTGTGTTATTTCATAAAGATTGTCATTTTATAAACATCCTTGAACGGACACCTTGTTAACTATTTGGAATAGCTGTGAGGGCCATTTTGGTAGGTCAATATATATGCCTGCTTACGTGTCTAGACGAATGCTATGTTATTCTAATTGTTACGTAATATTATTCTAGCTATAATACAGTATTTTCTCCGATTCTAAAGTGCGCCATAGTTTCCACACAAATCAGTTATCGATGATGCCATGTGCATTATTTTATTCGCCTTTATTTATTTTAGATCTTTAACACGAGTCTTTTTCCGTGAATTGTACTACAATAAGTCTCAGATTAAAAAAATACAGTAATAATATACATGGTATGAAAGAATGAATGGTGGGATTCAAAAGTTCTGTGTGAAACTGGCTAAGCGAAATGAATTGAATGTGCTTTTATTTAATTTATTAGACAAGATTACAGCAAAATTAGTAAGTTTCAATGGGTGCACCAGTAATAGCACAGCGTACTTTCTAGCGATGTTCACTTGTGATCTATAATCTAACAAAAATGTCAGATGTAACGCTTATTATTAGTTGTAACTGTTCTTGAAATTGTCAAACTTACCCATTCTTTCAAAGTAAATCTAATTTCTCTAAGGCTTCAAAAAAAGCAGTCGACCAAATACGAATAAATATGGTGGAACATCTTGCGAGCCATGGGACATGCTTTGGTTTATTTAATTATGACAAAGCACGTGAGGGCTATCTGCTATGTGGCATGTTCGTGTATACTAATCCCCTGTTGATTGTCCCCTGACGTTGCACCAGAGATTGAACTTAAAAGATTCTCGAAGGTGTTCATTTATCCCAGGCTGATTTTCAGCGTATACATAACGCATGCACAAAGTGGAAAATCTTCACATTATCTTTTGGGTGAGTAAATCAAACAGAATTAGTTTCAATAAATTTCATATAATAGATATTTCACTGAGACCTTATTAAGCTCACTGTTCATTCTCGAAGACCCTGTACCATAATAAATATTTATTATCGTTATTGACTGTACTCATTTTTACACTATTATGTTTCTTTAATCATGCATATTATTAGCACCCACTTAATAAAAATCAACTGAGAATGCCAAAGATTTTAATGTGTGGACTGTATATAGCAGCCACTTAAGCGCTAGCTTTATGTATGGAATAGAAAACATGGATTTGGTTTCTTGAGCACTACTTTAATACTTACTATCTTATAAAACAATCACTGAAAATATTTCAGCTTCTAATGTATAAAACAAATTTGATATGTTTTAAAACGCATTTAATTCCTTCCATTTCTATCTGGGCCCAAAAATGGTAATTACATTGCTCTCTGAATGAATGCGAATATGAAATTACACTTCCAAACAACTATTTGTATTAATAACAGTGAAACTGTCAAACTCTAAAATGATACGGTAAGAACAAAAATTTGGTATTTAAAGCCTTCTGGGCAAGAATGTAAGGAAATCATTCGTTTTCCTTTGTTAATTTTCAATGGAGTGAAATAAAATGTTAGAATTTCAAAGATAAGGTGTAATTATATAAAATAAAAACTAACAACAAACGTATTTTAATCGTAAGTTAAATATTCTCATTGATTTCTTTCCTTAATTAGCAGTTTTATACTTCAACAAATGCTTCGTACTCAAAATGCTTTATTAAACAAAACAGCTAATATAATCTACAGATGAGGGGATAGCTATATTATAGTTATTTTTAAACAAACGTTCAGAATTTTGCAATTGCTAACAGTAATTACAGAGGATACGTTTTGAAGAAATGATTCAAAGAAAAAATAAGTTTTTCAAACTCATTAATTCTTAAACAAATCTTTAATGTTTATTTGTGGTATTCCACTTGCTAATTTATTTAAATTTTGAATTCCCATACATTATGTTCTTAAACTCAGAAATGTATTAGAAATACGGATGTAAGATTAATATTGTTCAAATGTAAAATTATAAAATAATATCGTAATCTAAAGTTATCAAGTACTTAGTAATGTGTTTTCTAAAACACATTAGTATTATATTATTACCCGAGTATTTAAATGCAATTCCATCTACATTTACGGTTGAATTCCAGGATTTTAATTTTACTTCCAGATTTTCCTAAGTTCTCTTAAATATGCGGAATCGAAACTGTATTCAGTATTTAAACAAAAATCATGTAAAAAACATTTAATTTATATAAGTTTATTTCAAATCACTAAAAACTAAAAGATACAATTTTTAATTGCAATAATCTTGGCAATATAAGTTTCAAAAAATCATGGGGCTGATACAAATGGTTGATTTTAGATAAAAATTGTAAAAGAGAAATTTATCCGAAATTAATATAATCGTTTTTATATATGTCATTTCTGTATTAACATTTTTGTTGTTGTTAAAATCTTGTTAAAACCTAGTTAATACAATTCCAGCAAAGAGTCTCTACAATTTTATTCTTTGTCACATATATGACAAAAATATTTACTCGCAATTATAGAACTCGCAATATCTTTTTTTTTAGATTTTAGCTTAAAATTGGTTTTTAAAAGTTTGCAAAAGAAGAAACTTGCCTTGATGTAGTTTTTCAATAAAACTCTATCAATTTCTAGTGTAATCAAGTATAGGTACTCTTCTTCAGAAGTAAAATATTTTGCCGTCGCTGTCGAAATCAGTAGAGATTTATTCGGAAATTAAACCAAGTTAAGGTTGTTTTTATGCTGCATTTTAAATTCATATTTGAGTGTTTCTCATCCAATCAGATTTACTCTAGTTTATTTTGAGTATCTGAATTGCAATCACGTTCTTTTTGTATGAGTATCTCTGAAACTCGAGCCATATTCTTTCCCGAAATTCTTTAATAAGAAATGTTTTAACA
>KK114362.1:242579-264542 GCA_000611955.2 Stegodyphus mimosarum | reverse complement strand
AAAAATATCTAAAACGACCTAAAAATAGATGAATCAAATGCAATGCAAAAGTAAAAATAATCTCTGTTTACAGAATTTATGAATTGATTTTAATTTCAAAATTGAAAATTAAATTTTACAGTCATAGTATATATATATCCTAATACTAGGGCTGGCTCATTTAATTGAAGGAAATATAAACTTTCTGGCAAAATTGAAAAATTTTGCCAGAGGAAAAAATAAAATTTTAACATCTGGAGCGAATCTTGCATAAAAATGGAGAAAATTATTATAATGAAAAAATGAAACTTTTGAAGAAACCAAACGTACCCTTCTGTAGAAGTTCTATTCTGTACCACGAGGAATTTCGTGGGATTGGACTGACTACGTCAGACACTTGAGCATAAGCAGCAACACAAGAGACGTACAAGCCAGCATTATGTGTCAATTTCTAAAACGTCGACAGATGCCTAATAGGTTGCCAGAATTTTAAAGGAACTTTGAATAATGGGTAGAAAATAAAAAAAAAACTTTCTACAACGAATAGCAAGGGACTTAAAGCCATAAAAAAGCCCACGCTTTCTTATTGTGAAGCAAATAGGTGGCAATTCCGGGAAAAGGGTTTTGGTTTTGGGAGCTTCTTTAGGAAGAAGTAACAAGTGTCAACATGGCGTTGATTTTAGATGCTTGTCTTTTAAAAGAAACCATTCAGGATGGCTACGTAGTAAACAATCGTATTTTAACACTAGCCAAAAGCAGAGGAAATATGAAAAAAGTGTTAATAAAAGTCGTAATAGCAATCGAGCTATAAAGACGTCTTAAGAAATCGAAACAAGCTCTTTTGTTTAATAAAAGAACAAAAGGGCCAGAAATTCCATAAAATACATAAAGAATGTTATTCTGATCATTTTAGCCAAATTCAAAGAGAAAAGATAAAATATATACATACATACAAATTACCTTATGGAATAAAAGAATTACTGAAAAATATTTTTACTTTCGTAAATGACTACGCATTTAAAGAATATTTGCATTATTTAAAACAGTTTTTGTAAATTCTGTGCAGATACATAGATAGGATTAAATTCTGTGCAAATACATAGATTAATATAAAAGTACCCAAAAATTGCATTAATTAACTGTCATTAGAAATGACAACCATAAGTGAACAGAAAAAAGAATTAGCGAATTAAATTAAGCCTAAAATTTCATGGGACTATCTTAATAAATTAAAGTTATGTTTCCTCCGCAATTACTTTTCTTCTCTCAAAGGAGAGGCATATATAAATATTTATTGTTTATTAAATTTATCAAACGATAAAAACATTTTGGAAGTGATTTAGCTGTGAAATTACCCGAAACATTTCGAAAGAGTTTCTTTTCTTCTGCACAAATCTGAGCAATATTAATAAGAATAAAATCCTGGAACACCTTTTGATAACATGACTCATTGAAGCCATTCTGTGAGATAACTTTGGCGATATATCATTCGTGAGATGTGTTGAAAAGAATGAAAACCTTCGAAATCTTTAGATTCAATCTGTTTCAAGGATCACTAGGTTGGAAATGAAGCGTTCGCAAACTCTCTCGTGCTTTTCGCGTTGAACGTAAAAACATTCTTCAGCCATTAAAAATGTGATACTGCTTATGTTTTCTATTTCAGATTTTTCAATGGTCTTGGAAATTGATTGTAAAAAATGTTTGTTTGGCTGTAGATTGCACCTGAAAAAAATTGCTTTTAAATTGCCAAATCCTTTTCACTAAACGTAGCTTAAATTTTAGGTAAAGTGAATTATGGTAAAATTATTTTTCTTTCTTAGTTTCCTGCAAAATTTACTATATAGTTTTAGTTTACGTGCCTCGTTTTCACGGCTCGTAAATATTTATAGCTAAAGTTGCGTCTGCATGTTTTTGTAAAATACGGGGCAGATTATCTATTTGGCTTAAATTCCTTCTAAAGTTTTGTTCAGTGTAATAGATCAAATGGATAAGATCATAAGATAAGATAAACAGATCAGAGGTTATTGTTAAACTATCACCGAGTTAAAAATCTTACCTAAATAAGTGTTCGAAAGGAATCTGGCTGTCGTTGTGAAAGTTCTTACTGTTTCTGTTAATAATAGATTTGAAACGAAGTTTAAATTTCTTCCATGGATTTCAAATCTGGACCTAATTCCTAAAGAATTCTTGATTGTTTCAAATCTCGAATTATATTCATGAGAATAACGAGACGAAGAAAAAAGAGAAAAAACTTGTGTTAAAAGATTGAACTATAACAAATTTTTAAAACATGCTTTTGATACAAAGCAATTTTTTTGAAATTCAAATCGAATTATATAGGAATAAAAAGAAGAAGGAAAAAAGAAGGAAGTTATATACATGTATTATTAAATTTTTAATGAAAGAAATTTTTTCAATCTTAACAAATCTTCTCGATTTCCAAGCCGAATCTGAATCCTTAAAGATTCCTGATTTCCGAATTTCTTAACATAAGAATAAGCAGAAGAAAAGAAAACAAAGAAATTACTGATTATTAAACGTTTTTCGGGTAAAGAAAGCTTTCAATCTGCGTTTAGTAATTTTCTACAGCTCGATTTACCATTCAAATTCGAATACTTAAAAAAATTTGTTTCTAGAATCGTTTTAATCTAGAATTCTTCGTATATAAGAAATCGGTGAAGAAAGACAAGAAGCTTTGTAATTCGCAGTTTCAAATTAAAGTAAAATTTCAGATTCCGATTCAACATAAAAACAAGTTTTAAAATACAGTTTCTAAAACTTCACCTACATTTATAAAGAAAATAGAAATAAAATTTAGCATATGATTCACATAGTTTAAATTCTCATAATTTGCCGTTCATATTCACAACAAAATTTAAAAATAATATTTCAGTGACTGTTCAAAATTTTTTTGTATTTATCCAGAATCATTTAAACTAAAATAACTATAGATCGAGTAAATTTATCCCGAAGAATTAAGCAGAACATTAATGGTGAAATCTAAACACTTATTACAGTAAATTATATCCAGGAATCGAAAAAGAATCACAAACTGTTTACTTTAAGACTTCATGACTGCATCAAACATCGAACACATTTAATTAGTAAGCAGCTAGTAGTGATGATCTACGTAACACTGAAACTGCACAAATACATCTTTACTTCCTTCCATGAAGGAAGTAGTGTAATCACGAAAACTTCCGGATATTATATTTCAACCAAAATATCCATTTTGACCTCTAAAGGACTCGTTTTCCCCAAACGAATTATAAAACTGATTTAAAACGGATTCAGAAGAGATTTTTTCGCAGCGTCTGTGAGTACGTACGTACGTATGTATGGATTTTTCATAACTCAAAAACGAATAGACTCAAAAAGTTGAAATTTTGTATAGAGGATTGCTATAACATGTAGCTGTGCAGCTCCCTTTTCGGCTGCGATCGGCCGCACACACACACACACACACACGCGCACACGCGCACACGCGCACGCACGCACACACACGCACACGCACACACACACACACACACACACATTTAATTCTGTTACTCGGCTCAGTGAGCTCAGTTTTCCTATTCTTATATGTTGGTAAATTGCGCATTTTTTGCTTTCAAAGTGATTGAATTATGTTCTTCTTATCTTCTGGTTTAGATTTTTATGCCTTTAATTATCTGCAAGCAATGGTTATAGAATTATCAGCTATTTAAAAGTTCTTTAAGTGCGGGTAAGCCTAATTTTTATCATAGCAGCCATATTTGTTTACATTTGGAATTCAGAAGAATAGTGATTTACGTCAGTTTCTGCAGCTTCTGTGTCATTTTGCCGAACGGGACCAAAAAGAAACGTTTTAGTTTTGCCCACCGAAATATCTGCCTTCTTGCTTCTTTTTGCGTAGAAACTCTAATTTTAATTGTGAAAGGTTTCTGAATTGTTTTAACTGTATTTAATACTTTATGTTTTTCTATATTTTTCAAATTTAATGAAGATATTTTGAGGTTTTATGTATTTTTGCCTTGCCACGAAGTGAGAACTGAATTAATCGAATGAGAAATCTATCTCTGCAGCAATAAGTGAGTATAATTTAACATTCCGTACAAGAAAATCATGTGGTGAGCACATGAGGTTTTTTTATTTTTAAAAGAAGGCTTAAAGTAATGAATGTTGAAAGAGAGGTATAAGCATGTATGTATGTTTCAGGGAAAACTGCTCCAAAAGTTTCAAAAGAGCGTTTAGATTTCTAGGCATATCTCCATATGGTTTTAACAATCCTTAGAATTCAAAAGTTGATTTTCTAAGAAGGGTCACAATGAAATAATGAAATAAATAGAGGCATACTTGTGTGTTAAGAAATTCAAAATTAAACAAATGCAAAAGAAATATTAAAAAAAAGGAGAGAAAGAGAAAAAAGAAAAATCTGAAACGGTTCAGATTTTAACAATAACTGAAAAGGTCGCTTTTAAAGTTTGGTATGGATTACCAGCAGATATTATCGGCTGAGACTGCCCAGGTGAAGATACAGCGGAACATTTTATAGGATATTAGAAGAATATGAACTTAAACTAATACCGAGACGTTACATATCTTCTGTATATCTAAAAAGCGAAAAGCTATTTAATGTATTTCTATAAAAATATTTAGTTTTTATAAATAAGAACACCATGAACTAAATACATTTTTAATTAAATCAACGGTATTAAAAAGTAAAATATAATATTCATAAGAACTGAATTAATTGTTTTTGTTAATTTATAATTGAATTTTTAATTTGAAAAGGTAATGTATTTTGCCATATAGCAGTAATGTCGAATGTAAAGTGAAGCAGCCGAAAATCATGTTTCAAGACTAATAGCCCATTTGGGCTAATAAATAAGCATAAAAATATTGCATACAAGCAAAATATATTAATAAAAACAATTACATAACAGTACAAGAATACATAACACCTAAGTTATAAACAAAGAAATATTTATTAACATAAACAGTGCCACTTATTATACCAGGATCGAAGTATCTTGCATTTCTTTTGTGCTTTAGAATTGTACAGTTACTTTCTTTTTTAGCCAATTAAAATTATATAAACGTTTCGTCATCTGTGCATTTATCAGCATTCTTGGTTTATGTGATTACGGCAAAGTCTCGAGGGCTATCTGCCTGAAGGGAGGGATGCCTTAGTGAAGGACGTTTCAAATTTATCAGCATTCTATAAAAATTCACTTAGTCAAATTATTAGACATTAATTTCAAAGATCAAGTTCTTTATTAAATTTAGGCCTTTCAAAGTGGTAATGACAATATTTTGTCATGTTGTAATTACTGCTTTCGTGAAACATAACTGAGAATCTGAATTATAGTTTATAGTTGCATTAATTACCCGGTGAAACAAGCTCAAAATTTGTCAGTCATATATATACTATTTTGCGCTTTATAAATGCCAACAGAACTATATTAGGAAGTTTGGTTTGATTTTTTTTACTATATTTTTGTTTTAATCTGCGTGGGATGTGCTGCGTTAACCATTAGGCCGATTATTAGTGGGCTAGGAGGATTGCAGCACACTCGTATATTACATTACATAATTTTTTGTGCTTCGAATTTATTGAGATGATTTTTAATATTCAGGATAGATAAGCAGGAAGCAATTGATACACTACTGAATGATTTTTTAATATTCAGGATAGATAAACAGAAAGCAATTGATACACTATGCTATTGAAAGAAATAACAGCTTCTACAGCAAAGTAAATCTAAATTCAACGAGTAACTTAAGTTACATTGTCTTAAGGAATGCAAATCAAATTCTTAGCATGCTAAGGATATCACAAGTCATCATAATCAAACGACACAGCAGATGTTTAAAGCAACATAAGTGCAGCACACTTGCAGATTTTTGAACTGAACTCGTCAGCTAATTCAACTTATTCTTTCAGCTTCAACGCAGACGACATACAGGATGACTCAATATCATAATGGAAACTTGCAGCAGCTGTAGGGTTTAATCGGACAACTTGGAATCACACAGCAATTTAGGGTCACAAATGATACGTGCGTGTGGTACTGGACACAGACAACACTACCGAATAGAATTTTGAATATTCTGAAGGATTCAGGATATGTGTCGGACTTCTCTAGTAGTTACTTTAATGCGTGTAACCTATTTCTTAACAGGAGTGTGATATAATTATGTTTTCATGTCTTCAGAAGAAATAACCAAGGCACGGTAGGTCTAGTGATCGAGTACATAAATACATAAGAACATCGCACCCGATACCTTGTTGGACAAATGTTGTAAGGTGTTTTATATTAATTAACCAGCTAATGAAATAAACTTCATTGAAACCTCACCTTTCTGTAGCCTTCAGCAGAAAGCAAATTAAGCTGAAGTGTGTTTAAGTAGAAGGTTTTAAAGATACAGCTTTAGGTAGAGGTGGTCGCAGATCATTTTCTACCAGCCAGCTCTTTCGCTTCGATTCCGGCTAAAGCAATTTTACTAGCCGGCGTTAATATGTGCTATTAAAGTTTTGAACCAACTTAAGTAGGCCAATTCGAATAGTCTCTGACTACGATACCTTCATTTTAAAATTTCAGCTTTGTTTTAAATGCTCATAAAATGGCGAAGTTTGTATGTAAGTATAAGTCGTGCTTTCTGTTTATTTTAAGAGCTAATTATTTAAATTTTTCTAGAATTAGTTCTTTAGTTATTATAAAAGTGTTGTCTGAAACCTTTTTAAGAATTTGTTATAATACTTCAGACAGTTTCGCTTAGCGTTTGAATTAAATCTAATAGGACCTGAAAGACTATCAGTTATTATTGCCCAAATAGGACTTTATAAAGTAATATTTAAATGGCCCCGTTTACCAGATCTATATCGGCTAACTCCGAGTTCGCACAATCACCCATCCTCTCCTTCCCCACTCCCTAACCTCTCCGACCGAAAGCGAAATGAAGCTTCCCAGTGAGAACGCTCGGACCAACGCTATTTACAGCGTCGGGGAAACATTTCCGACTCTGAATTGCTATGGGACTGAGTCGTCTGGGTGCACCCTGCCTTTTTACAAATTTGTATCCTTGATACTAAAACACCCTGTGTATATATATATACACAAGCGTTTGTTATACACAATATTGTTACACAAGCGTTTCTAGAAGATTCGCAAAAAGGTGCTTCAAGAGCTTTGAAAATGTATTTTCCGGAACTTTTAGACTGACGTCAAGTTGACAAAAAATCGCCAAATATCGCCAAGACCCTTCAGGAGAGTTTTTCCCTGTATCTCCTGTTCTCATGCAGCTAATTTTGCAGTCGATTCAAAACTACAAAACCTATAACCCAGCGTCAGAATATACACTTAAAAACGAAACAAGTGGCCACCAATTCCATAAGCAAAAATGCAAAATAAAATAATCACAGAAAATGTCCTAAAATAAATAAATAAACAAAAACACATAGCATTACAAAAGTAGGTAACCCCCATCTCAAATACAGTCAAATAAACATAGACATTAACATAAATTTTGAACAGTATAAAGAATTTCAATTTCTTTCATCTTCTCATTAAATTATCAAAGACACACAGAGTGCTGATTTCTAATATTAAAGATAAACCCTCTTACTATACTACATGAAATTAATATCAAGAAAATATTCTGAATAAATGCCACGTTTTCCCCATCTTGCGCTGTGTTTGCAGAAAGGATTACGAATTAAAATACGACATTTACTGTGTGATCAAAATGCATTAATACATTTATTAAGCAATTACATTAGAGAAAATTATTTTCATAATGTAATGCTTGTTATTGTTTGAGTATTCATATATGTATTACGTTTTAATAAGACCACAAATTAATATCCGCGTGTCTGCTGAGATTGTTTAAGAGAAATTTATTCAAATGTGGAAATAACGAACTATACACTAAGATTGGAAAAGAGATAATTTATTTACTTTTTATTTCAAACTATCTGGAATAGAACGATATTTGAATTGCGTAAGCCTATCTTAAGATAAGTTATTAGGAAAGGTAAGGAAGAATTTTGAATTACTTCTAACTCAATGTTTCCTAAGATCCTAAACGAAAGCATTTCGCATGCTAAGAATTACATACTAAATAACTAAAACACTAAGTACATTAAATGATGCAGTAAATATATATTACATATTGATATTCCGGAAGCAATTATGTTTAAGTTTGGGAATGTTGTATATTCTCTATAAATTGAAACAGCGACTAAATTTACTTTTTTGATTCTTCTCTATAAAATTTCGTTTCTAAGTTCTTTTTCTGCGAGTTTAAGTTTACCTTCAATTTCACAGAGAAGAATCTAGTGAGTTCATAAAACTTTATTAAGTTTATCATCTAGATTATGCTCTAACCTAAGGAATTCAAAGGATTAATTAAATACACATAGGATGAAAGCGCTTCTTTACTGCTTACCATAATCTCCATTACATCAAATGCAAGAGCAACAATGTGTGCTACATTACATTTAAGGGCTGTTTGACTGATTGTGTAACCCACAGGAATTACCTTTTGTACCTCATTGCATACAATACACCACTTGCTAACGAATGTTGCCTTCGGGTGTTTACTCATACGAAAGCGATGTAGAAGCATCATGACAATTTACGCTTAACCGTCCTAGGAGTGTCTTCAGGTTTCTCATCTTCTCATCGTCAGCACGAAAAAAAGTCTGGCAAATGCTTATTTCTCATTGGTTGATATATTTAGAAAGTTATATATTACGTTTATTACTGAACAAAACTGACAAAAATTATCTTCTCATGAAAATGCATTTTCTTAAGAATGAAGTCAAAAGTTCTTCTTAATACCGAGCAATTCAAAAGTAACTGAAAAGATAAAACTTTTGTAATTCATAAAATATTGGTCACTATCACAAAATCAAACTGCATGTATGTTCTGAAAGCAATATACGAATAAAAAAATTAACAAAGTGAATTTTTTAAAAACTAAATATAAAATTTTACTCAAAAGCTTTTATCAAAGTTTAAATTTATATGTTTATATTTACTCAAAAATTTAAATTTATGTATTATAAATAACTAAAATTAAAGAAGTGAAATTTATATTGATATTCTATCTGAAATCTAAAGTTTACCTCCAAGAAATTTCTATTAGTTACTCATAGTAATTAAATTTTATTCATACCCAAATACTGAATTTTCCAATTTACAATATGTTAACTTTATCACTAAATAATTTACTTTTAATTTAAACAAATCATGTAGACTTTACCTGCGAGACAAAACTTGAGAGTATGATAACCTATTCTCCTTCTTTTATTAATCTAATTGCTCATCTACATGTACAGAAACAATTTACGTGTTTGAATGTAAATAATTATGCATTTCTTTCTTTGGTACTTACTGCACCTTACAACTTGATGCGCTTCCATTATGATAAAGGTTTCTAGCTCGGAAAAAAATAACTAGAAAATATATTCATCGAGCACTGTATATTCGCATCGGTAAACCGATCTCTTTTCGTAGATTTATTAATTTTCCAACTGAGCAAAACACTTTCAAACAAAGAGAAGGTTTCAAAAATTCGCAATAGAGATTAATTATTTTTCGACCTGTGCGAATAAAAGTTAATCACATCTGTTATTGCAAAACTTTTGAATAAAATTTACATCATACAATATATTAATAAGTTCCAGTTATATATCTTCTGGCGTATTATTCCCGCTCGTTATTAATGGTAATGTAATTAATGTAAGGCACGATTCTAAACTCTTAAAGTATTTAAACCTTTTTTACAAATTCTTCTTATAACAATGCTATTTTTTTTACATATTTTACAAAATTTTTTCTTTGTAATAAAAGCGCAGGATTTACGATGTGGAAAATGAACTTTAAATGTTTTATAAAAGTGAGAAATTCATCTTAACTCTTTATTGAGAACAGTTAGTCAACAAAAAGTATTAAATCTGCTATCCATGTATAATAGGCTGCTCATCAATGGTTTTATTTTCTCGAGTGTCAAGAAAATTTGTACTTGATTTATAAAATCTGAAACAGTTTCAATACAGCTTCAGGACTTAATACCTCACCTCGTTATAATAAACAATTTGTCAGTACTCACTTACAATTTCTCCAAGCAAGGCAACAAATTCTCGATAATTTAAAGCTACTTAAAAAATAAAGTTCTTGTTTTCATAACATTATCCATCAGAAACCTTTTCTTTTGCACGAAATACTTATTTCGATGAATAATGCAAAGTGTCGTGCACAAATCATTCTGAATTGTTTTCTTTCACTAAGTTATTTAATTTTACTGCTATTCCATTTTTTTACCAACCATTGTAGCTTTATTCACTTGCAGATACAACCATTTTTATCCCAACTTTCTTATATCCATCTATTATGGTTTTTTTTACCAGAAATATATCTTGTTCTTTAGGTTTTCCTTTTACAGGAATTATCTCTAATAATTTCGGAATTACATCAAATTAATCAGTAACGCCTCGTACGAACACGAAAGGTTGTATAATATCCGTGAGGAAATTCTGCGATGTGTATACATTTGCTTTAGTTATTTAACAGTTTTGCCCGAACACAGTGCGGGTGTCACAAAAGGGAATTTCTCTGATTTGCCTGACTTTTTTACTTTGCAGTGTATCTAATAAATGTCTGTAGTAGTCCAGGAGATAAATGATTGAAAAAAATGCCTTGAAATGGATTGCAAAACCATTTCAAGGCCAGACTTTACTACTTTTCGTTTAGGCTATGTGTATTGCTCAAAAAGGGATGATAGCAGAAAACGTGACAGGAAAAAAAGATAGATTTTTGTCCCGATTGTGATATTGGACTCTGCTTATCTCCGTGTTTTAAAATATAGCCAAAGGTGAATTTTGAAAACAAATAAAAATATAAGTATTTAAAAGATAGATGTTTCTCTCCTAACATTTATCTTACGTAAAGTACTCTTCCCATCGCCCCAACGTTTTTAGAAGAACGTCAACTTTAAATAAAAATGCGTTATTTTATCCGTAATTAAAAATTATCTTAAATTAACAAAAGCAATACTGGAAACCGTTTGGACTGGTGATTTGAAGTTATCTAATTGATTTGAATGCAGAATTGTTTAGAAAAAACATTTATATATTTGTTCACAGTATAGCGGAAAATGAAATTGATAAGTAAGTGCCTTTAAACCGATATTATTATTCAGTAGTTATTCGACAAATATGTCCTGCTATCATATTGGCTGACAAATTTATATTTTTTAATAATTGTAGTTTGTTGGCCCAAGGAAGTTCATAATACTGAAGAGAACAATTTTTAGGAAATTTACTATCAGCAAATGGCTTTGACCTTTTTGCAGTGACATGTACGAGAGCAAAGGTACGTGCTTTGCTACTGCACTGGGTTTATTTCCTTAAGAACAAAAACTTCGGTGTTGTTAGACAGATTTCAGAAGTGCAATTTTTCTTCCAATGTTTAAAATTTTTCTTTTTATGATTCGTTTTGCAATGTTGACTTAAGCTGTATTATTACAAATAAAACATAAAATTTTTATTGAATGTAGCATCGTAAAAGTTCATTATTTTCTCTTTTACCTTGAAACAGTCCTTCGTCCTCTGTACTTTTATTGAACACATAACTTGTAATTTAATATTTTAATTTGTAGAGACATTAGGGTTATTTTAATACTGGAGAAGGAAAAAATGAGCAAAGCCCTCGCCGGGACTCGAACCACGGACCTCTCGAATAAGCGCCGAGCATGCTGACCATTACACCACGAAGGTATACTAAGAAGGCTATAGAAATACCTTATATACTCCCCTTTTTAAAAGGTGACTGGGGATTAGGAAGCAAATCGCCAAATCCTGGAAGTGGAGAATCATCATCCACCACCTTTTTTAGTTCGAGTGCCACTTTAGAGACATTAGGTATTTTTTTAAACAGGAGAGATGAAAAATGAGCAGTGCCCTCGCCGGGATCGGACCTCTCGAATACGCGCCAAGCGTGCTGACCGCTACGCCATGAAGCCCTGCTAAGAAGGTGGAAAAAACACCTTATTAATTAAAACCACTACTCTAATTTTATTTGCAGTTTGATTCAATAAGGTAAATTTTCGTATGAAAGCAACTCTTAAGAACGATTGGTTTTGATATGATGATGATGATGTAACAACAAACAAAAATAAATAGGCTTTATAAGCTGTACGTCAGTTTTCCTCTATCACGCAATTGTGTATCAGCTAACCAACTAGTGTCTGACTGAAAGTATATATCAGATACATATACCAATTCAATACATAAAAATTGGAAACACTAGAATACTGAGGCACTGCCAGTTGCTATCAGTTGATGGTGAACTCACGTTATTGATTGTACCAACATGAGGAGTTCTTACACTTTAACCCTGTCACGGGTTTAGGCATACAATACGTATCGCTTGAGATAGGAGCATACAGTGACAAATATTTAACATATTCTTTCAATTTCCTTTTTCTTTAGTCCATATTGGTTCAGGCAAAAGTCTCAGAGGTGGATGTTATCATAACCGATGGGTACTGAGTAAATATAGCGGATATTACAAGTCCGATTGTAATTAAGGAGGTATTGGAAATCAAGTGAGTAATGAGAACTCACTTGATTATTTGATTGCTTAAGCACTTTTAAAACAGACATTTATATGATTATACAAATATTACGCTCGTGCTTTACAGTAAGATTCACATCAAATGATTTTATTCGACTCTTCATCCAAGATGATCCAGGTTGCATGTAGATTCGTTTTTCTAGATCAAGAAAATAACTTTTCAAACTATTACTCTGCTATTCCGAAAATATGGCATAAATGTGATATCCACTCATAAATAATACACACAAGCAATACCTTTATTTTCAGTACATACCACTGCGCTTCTGTGATAGGTAACTGGATTTGGTTTATCAGATTTATAAATGCTGGGAGAAATGTTTAATCATTACCATTGTATTTACGAATTGCGCGATGAGTTTTAATTTATAATTGGATTAAATGAAAATTCAATAAATACCTAAAAATTTACACATTTTCAAATCTTTATCCGCAGATTATATTGAGAAGATATTTAGCATATGATCATTGGAATTACTGAATTTGTATTATTTGGATTACTATGATTGTGGCAGAATCGTGCGAGGGGGGATATCTCGCTAAAGAGAAAAGTGCTTCGGGAAATATGTTTGAAGGAAAGGTGGCTCATATTCACATTACATATGAGGAAATGACTAGAGCTCCCCTACTGCCAGCTTCCCAAGTAGAACTACCAGTATTCAGCGGTTTTATTACTCAATAATCATTGGCTGATAGCCGCAGTTGCTGGACCATTGTTACAAAGAGGATTTGGGATATAAAATAAATATTAAGAAAAGAGCAGTGACCCCCCCAAAAAAAAAGATTAGGCTACGAACTAATGATATTCAAACACAAATTATTAAGCAAGTAAATGTTAAAACGCTGCGTTTATACAGATTTACAACAAAAAACTAGTCTACCAAATTAGTTTTCGTTCTGGTTTTAACTAACGATACCAGATTGAAATAAACAACTAAATATTTATTTTTGACTTCAATGTGAAGTGTAGAATTAAAGTAATATAAATATTCTTCCGCTTTTCGCAGGAACAACACACAATATGGAATTAAATTATTTATATTTCACCCATTAACAATACGTAAGTATCTGGTTCGATACATTTTATTAACTACTGCTTAATATTCAAAGCAAAAGAGGAAGGCAGCAACTTGGTAGACATATCTCTTCCTTCGTGCACAAACAGAGGGACTTATTTAAGGCTAACTGAAGCTGCTGATTTGTCTTATTAAATTTAGGTATTTTCTTCTATTCATAACGTATTTACATATTGTGAAGGAACGTAACCAAGTAGTAGATGTATAAGACACATTTAACAAATACGTCGTTATTAAAAGAAACCTTACAGGATAACCTAAACTTTCAAATTCTCTTGTGGTATTTCAGTCTGTTCCTGAATTGCGATTTTGAAATTTCCCAGACTAGTTATTAAGAGTAAAAATACCCTCACGTCACTCAACTCTCTTCAACAGACTTCCGTTAATTTGCTGCGGATATAAAACGCTTAAGCTTCTTGGCATAAAACAAATTCCATTTATGCTCGAAGCTATAGAATAGAGATCTCTCTAAGAGGCTGGAAAAAATACAGATATCCCAGAATTCCTCCAGCGGAAATTCATTAATTACGCATTCTTTTTCTAATCATAAATCTTTGAGGAGAATTTGCGAAGAGCAGCCTGTGCAGCTCGCCAAGTTATAAAAGGATCCAGGGAAGTAAAGCAGGAGGAGTAGGAGTAGGGTAAACAGGAGTTAAAACAGGATAACGGAACATTGCCCCGATATTACCGGAAGGAAATGTGAAGGGAGGTTTTGGGGGGGAGAGCTGTTTAAATTAATGAGAGGATTACAAAATGAGCTTTTAGTACTCGAATGTTAGAAGCAAAAGCGTTGAACATGGCACGAAGATTTCTATTCGCTATAGTTGCTTATTCCCTATTTATTTATACGTTAGGAAATAATTAGATTTAAGTAATAGTTACATAAATATAGGTTGTAGCGCACTCGGAATTTGCCGTAAACACCAGAAGTGATAAATGTAGCGCAAGTTGCGAAATGTTTTTGAGATAGTTTTAAATTCACCTTTTTAATATCAGCACTGTTACATATACATCTTACATCAGAACGTAGTTTAACGGTCTCTCTAAAGAACACTGTCAAGGATTTCTGTACTTTCTACTATCGATGAAGGAAATCAGTTAGAATCACAGTGAAGGAAATCAGTTAGACCTGTCACACTTAATTTACAAATGTACTAAGATAGAAGATGAAATGATTTAAATTTCAGGTAATTTCAGAACATGTAGTAAACATAATTCCGAAAACACAACCCGAATGTCTTCTGGCAAAATCGGGAATTGCTATTCAGCTGAGCATGAAATCTAACAATCTTTGGATGACAGTTTCGAATATCCCAGCCCTTGTTATTTCAGATTTATGCAAGAGTTTATTTGGCGTACTTGGGGGCGAGAATTTGTCATTCAGCATTCTGAACTATTGACCAGAAGTTTCCGTTTGGTAAGCTATCTGGAGAACGCTTTGGCTAAGTCAGGAGACGAGCATCCAGTTTAGTCCTGTTAAAATGTGAGCAGACGGAGGCCCTAGCTATATGGTGCAGCCGGAGGTATTTACACCTCAGGAATGTTATGGTGGGCTGATTAAAAGTACTGGGTACAGAGACTGGAGATGAAAGAATATGTATTCAATAGTACCACATAATACCGTTCCAAGAAGTGGACCAGTATGACTGAGAACAATGTAAGTTTCTAAAGTTCGTTCCCGTAAGTGACTGTGCACACGGATGCGGACTATATTGCTATAAGCAACAGCGTGATCCATCAGAAAGAAAGACGTTACGCCATTAGCACGTCCGTGCGCGTTGTTAAACTCATCACTGTAGCGCTTGATCCATTTGTTGTAGTGTTAACGAAAGACAAGTTATCCTGTTTCTGACCATCCCTCACCGGACATTCTGCTGTTCCTGATAATTCCTAATATTACATACGTCACTGTAACCTACTGCGGATACTTAGTTTGAACAACACACCCAATTTTCTGACCCGGGTTATGTGATGAGGTTGTACGATACCCAACAGCGAAGCGGACAAGATGTCTGTTATCTTAACATTGGTGAAAGGAAATCGTTGAGATCTTCCACCTCTGACGTCGAATTCAGAGATATGCAGGTATCCTTTATCTTCTTAGTTCTTTATCTTCTTACCGACCTCCGATGTAAAAAGCAGTAAGTAAACATTCTTTCTGAAAGTAAACAGTATTTCTGAAAGCAAAATTGGCATTTCAGTCTACCTGTTTGCACTTGTTGAAGGTGCCCTTAGCTTTATGCTTAATGCGTGTACACCATGATATGCCAATCGTTTGTGTATCTCAGCATGTTCTTCTACTATATTTCAGGTTTACTGCATGCTTTCTTCATAGTCTTTCACTGTCTGTAGTGGACAGAAGTGTATTATTTGTATTATTTATACATTAGATAAGATCTATAGTTTTCATATTTTGTTCTTGCATCTTCCACCTTGCATTTTCTTTCACATAGCAATAGATGGAGAAAATCAATGCATGCCTGTGTTGAAAGAAATAAACTAACTTTTGAGGTGATTTTAAAATTTTCGAATCCTCTCTGTAAACTGTAATTTTATTTGAAAGACATTTTGTTCTTTTTTATTGATTGTAGCAGCATAGCTTCATAATTGCTGCGGATTTAAAACGCTTATATAATCTATATAAAACGCTGTGATTCTGTTCATTGTGCATTAAACGATTCCGGTTCAGCGCTTCGCTTAACTTTTTATATTTTAGGTATACACCGATAACATTAACTGAGATATTAGTGTATCTCAGTCATAATAATACTTTCCCATTTTATTCTGATTAAAAGTCACATTTCAAACACATTTTGAATAATACTGACAATTTTCGGAACGGCATATCTGTAAATATCTCATAACACAACTGAATATGCAAAAGAGCGTAACAAGCCCAAGGCGTGATCTCAAAGTTTTTAAATATCAGTTTTAAGTTATTTAGGAAACAGAGCTGGGACAAAAGTATCTTCCTAGATTCCATACATTTTCCGCTAAATTACACTTTCCAATGTAGAAGTTTGGAAGTTATTCCCTTCCTATCTTCAAAGAAACTCAGAATTACCCAAACCTTTTTCTTTTTATCATCTAAGTAAAAAGTTTAAACATTGCGTTTCCAACTGATGCAGCTCGAAACGGAAACATCTTTTACGAAAGAAACAAGACTTTTTTTTCTTCTTTATTTCGTCGTGGGTTTTCTTTGCGACTGCAAAGAGAACAATTTTGTGAAGAGAAAAGAAAACACATTTCTAAGACCTTCGGGCAGTTTTTACTTTCATGAACAAGAAAATTCCTTTTCTCTTCTGAGTTAGTTTGCAGAAAAATATATAACGAAACGAGTTAGATAACTGGCTTATCATAAAACTTATATTTAAATAACTGCAAAATTTGTGAATGAGGGTATGTAAAACAGCACTGAGTGCGATGCAATCATTTTAAACACTACCGAAATGACTGGTTCTGATCTTTGAATGATATCTGAACAATTATGACCATCTAAGTTAGCATTTGATGCACACGTGTTAGACGATTTAAATTATGTTTTATTGAAAATAAATTTAGGATATTGCTTTCAGACTTCGAAAACATAATGTGTTTACATATTTTTGCGTGCGTACGGGTTCGTTATATATTGAATGCACAAGTCGTAAAAAGTTAACAAAAATTTATTTTTTCCACAAGAAATAAATTAAAATGCTGAAATATGTCTTCACAGATCTTCGCACAATATCACGATATCTCAAACATTTAGCAAAAACTCAGTTCAAAACAGATAAAATAATTCTATCTCGCAGTGAAATCGCTACAACATTAAGTAAACAAACAGCAATCCGCTTTTTACAGCTACAACTACCACAGCAACAACAACAACAACAACTGAGATGAGGTGTTTCAACTCGGCTTTTATAAGCTTTTTAATTGTCACTAGAACAATGACGATTTTTCTAGATTTTTCTGGATGGCAACAGTAATTACGAGATATTTATTTATTAAGCATTAAATGCACGCACTCTTTTATTTTTATTGTTATATTTTTTTCGACGTAGCTTTCTCTTCAAAAATCGTCTGCGTTGCACGGCGAAATAAAAAGAATTTTAATTACAATTCTAAATAAATAGCCAAATAAATATGAAATTCGTAACAATATATATATAAAGTTTAGAACAGCGCATATTATTAGCATTATATTTAGATGGTACTTTTTTTTTCTCTTGTAACACTTTTTTTTTAATTTTCCATTTCGCTTTGAAAATCAAACAGTCTATCTTTTTGACGCAACGAGCATACCCAATTTGTTTAACACTTAGAACTCACGGATCTGTAAATGAAAACTGGTTCAGCATTTTCAGTGGCAAGCAACAGCTTTTGACGCACATTTTTGCGAATCGCATTACTTCTCGATTTTTGAATTTAATTGACCAATGGGAATGTCAGATTTAAAGTCGTCTACATTTTTATGAAGTTATTAAAAGAAAAGGTTTTCGCAAATAAGCCGTATTATTTGATGATCAGTTCAAAGATTAAGATAACTGTGTTAAGAGTTATTGCGATTTCCTTGGATAAAATATGTCCAATCGAGATTGACGATGATTGCCATTTACCAAGCATTTTTTAAAATATATAATGCAGATAAATTCACATAAACTGTATTTATGAAGTGTAAGATCAAATTAATCTTAAGAAATCGATTTTCCAATTTTTATTTTAAACAATAAGACAAGTGCTGTTAATTGAAATATATATATATATATTAAAGTAATAAACTAATAACAGCCATGCACCTTTTTTAAACAGGTTATTTTAAAAAAAATCGTTTAAATCATGTTTCTTGTATCATTTTAATTTTTTTAAAATTATTATGCTCGGTCCATGTAAATAGCGTCACTTATAACCATTTCCTTTCAGTATTAAATCTGTTACTAGCCAAGCCTACTTAGTTCATTTTTATAATTGCAGTTTTGAGATGTCGGCTGAAATCATAGAAGATTGACATTATTTGAATTAATCGCAGAGTATATTAATTAAATTTGCAACACATTTCCTTTTTACGTCAAAGAAATCCTGTTAGTGTTCCAGACAAAAAACTTACTAAAGTTCTAACTTCTACTAGGACTTTCATCGCAATTCTTATTCTGTGCTACTTGCGTACATAGGATGTAGTTTCAGACTAAATATAGTGAGCATTTCCATTACTTACACCCGGGAAAAAGTCACTAAAATGCTTCAAGACGTCATATTCCTCTTCATTTCTCATTCCGGCGGGCGTAACAGAATTATAATCTTCCATCTCAAAGCATCATCTTATGTATAAAAACCTTTCTAGTAATTTGTTGTATTTTTAATAGAATAAAACGAAGGGATCATAGGAAGATTCTCCTGAAAAAAGAAACACGTCAAAAAAGTTAGTTTTTCTGTACAGTAGAATGTTGGTCACGACACATTTGCTATCCAGCTAGCAAATAAGATGTTAGTTATCTTACAAGACATCCATTTAGATCTGTTTCACAGTTTTAACTCTTCTAACTCATCATGCCAAAAGATAGGATGTACAAAATTACATATTGTTTATCAGCACATGGCCATTAGCGGGTGCCGTCAATAGAGAGTACTGAAACTTAGAAGTATCTCTAAAAGTATTAATTATTTTCCGTACTCGTCAAAACTAATTTCATTTTCTACAAGTTCAATCACCTACAAATTTAACATAAAATGATGACGTCGTGGACTGCTTTTGCATGACTATATCAGCTAACTCTCTAATTTCACTTAGAACCATTACTGGACTGTTTGAAGGCGTTTTGTCGAATTTTAATTTAAATTACTAGAACTTATAATAGTAAACATTCCAAGCAACTGAATTAACAACTTAACTATTTATTATTATTTCAACATGGAGTTTACCAATAAGAAGAATCTACAAGAGCAGCATCTGCTTGCGATTTGGTTAACTTAGTAGTAGCCTGATAGCTACAAATCAAAACATTTATGAACTTGGGTCCTGAGCTAAACGCTTTCTTACACAAAAGCAAGAACATTGCGCTCACACCTCCAAAAAAAAGAACAGTTCTATATCTCCCGTTCTACTGGGCCGATTCCCAAAATTTAAATTGCGTTTTTCATGTCTTCAAAGCGCGTCTTAGAATATGTATATATATATATTAGATTTATATAGAGCATTGTTCTAATATAAGACAAAAAATCGGACTTTTCTGAAATGACATGCCATGTTTTTTTCCATATTTCAATTCTACGACTCAAATTATGCCTAAATTTTAAATTTTGTAACATTTCGTGCCAAATTTACGGAGAAATTTTAAAATTTAACTTAGGGCACTTCTTAATTTATAGCAACATATTTTACTTTCCTTTTTTCATTGTACGTTAGCGGAAAAAAGTCTTCGTTCACACATTCAAATAAATTTAACAAAGTGTGTAAAACACGTTTGGCGTTATTATCGCTTATAACGAGTATGCCAAATTTCAAAACTCGCCAATATATAAATTCATGTATCTTGGAACATTTTGAATAAAAAACTCTAATTTCTTTCCAGGTGTGCCTAGAAATACATCCATTTAAGATAATGTTTAAAATTTTATAGATTTTATTATGAAAGTGTTTTCGAAAAATTTATGAAAAAGTATTTAAAAAGACAAATTTTAAAAAAATCATAAAAAATGCGCGAATTATATTAGGATGAAGCCCAAATTTCGAATTTTGCAACAAGGAATCAAGTAACTTTAATATAAAAGAGATATTAAGAAATATATATCAAATTCATCTAACACTGAGAAGCTAAAATTTTGAGAGCTAACTTTTTAAAAACTACTTGTGCGGTTTTTACAAAACTTGGCGGGTTGGCATAATTTGAGTCCTAGAATCGACATATGGGAAAAGAATGTAATGTCATTTCAGAAAAAAAATACCTATATTAGAACGATGGTTACATATAAATCTAATACATATCCTAAGTCGAGCTTTCTAGACATGAGAAACGCAAGTTGAATTTCGTTAGTCGGTCTAGTAGAACAGGAGCTATAGAACTGCCCCGTTTTTAGACCAAAGAGCGTTAGCCCAGAAGCGCTATTAATTTCGTTTTGGAATTTTGCGTTGAATCACAATAAAAGGCGTATCACTTTTCAAATTGTTGCCATCAGACATTATCGCCCTGTGTTATATTTAAAGAAATTAAATGTATGTGTTTTTTTCGCATCGAGGTCAAACAACGGTACCTAGAGCCATGAAATTCTAAATAACGTAATCTTGCACCGAATATGGGCATCTGGAAGCCCTAATTTGGAATTTGGAATTTGTGTTTTTATCGATTTCATATTTTGTAACACTTAAACGAATTTTTGATTAAGAAACTTAAAGATTTCAAAGCGAACAATGGCAACACGGTACAAAAAAAACATTTTTATCTCCAACGTGCTAGACAGTGTATCAGAAATTCTAAAGATACGCTCATTTTAAAATTAATTTGCGATATTGCAGTTGAATTGAATATTATGTTTTAAGTGCGAAAAACATGATATTTAATAAATAAAGGTAACGCAGAAAACGTTAAATAAGATCAGTTTACACCACCTAGAGGAAAACGATATCTCGCATTCCAGATAGAGGTTGACAATGCTCTTTCTCTTATTTGAGATATTCGTTCGTTACTCATTTTATTGATAGTTTCTGTTGCTGAAACAACAAACAAGCAGGAAAGAATTCATATGAGAAATAACGTGTTAAGTAAACCTTACAACTATATCCTCTCCACAGAAAATGAATAGTATAAATTCGTGTGTCCAGTCAATTTTCGAAGGGAATTTTTTGAAGAAATTGAATACTCTTTTTTAATATATTGCAGTGTTATGTAGTGGTTTTTGGTTAGTTTAGAATTATGGATTAATGTGTAGTTAATTGCAGTTATTTGTTAATTAATTATTGAGTGAGTAAATTATATGCATTAATTTATGCTTATTCTAAATTTTTCTTCACGATTTGTATTGCTTATGTTATTGAATCAATTATTTGTATGCGAGTTAAACAGAGTTCTCGTTCTTACGTTACGCGTTCGTTGGTAATAAGCTTCGGAAGAAGGAGACAATGGGAAATCGGTTGTTTCTGCGTAATATTTTAAATTTAAAAATACTTCCTTTTTATTCACATGGTTGAAATTAGTACCTCTTAAAGAGAAAAAATTTACCCTTCTTATGAACCTACTTTCATGACTGTACGTTGCCCCGTTGGAGAATTATGCCCATTTAATTGCTAAAATTGTTGAATTTCGTGTTTA
>KK114362.1:210142-238699 GCA_000611955.2 Stegodyphus mimosarum | reverse complement strand
ATATTGGTAAAGACACCATGCTCGGTGATTCATTAAATTCCTGTGTATTTGTATGCTGGCCAGCAGAGTTTTGATAATTGCATATGAAATTTTAATATTAATTTTTACGGTGTAAATTTTTGATAAATTCATCTCGGTGCATATTTGAAACTAACAATATATTATAATTCTAAATGCATTATTTTAAGTAGTCACTTGAACACTCCACAGATCAAAAAAAAATTTAAGTTGATAGATTGTCTTCCTTTAATGCTGCAATAAATATCCTTGGTTATATATATAATTGATTCAGAGTTTTTCTTATGATGACTTGTGTGAATGATCTTAACACCACTACTCCTGCTTGGTCTTAGGGGTTGTTCGGGTTAGTAAAACACAACGCAATATGAATTTTGGTTTTGATATTATTGTAGGCAAATTATTGTAACAGTTTGTATTTAACATTTGGCACATAACAACTGGTGCCTTGATATATTGTAACGTAACAGCAGTGTGATTGAATAAACAATAAATGCAGTTCAAATATATTTGGATTTGTTCTATTATATAAACCAGTTTTATAAAACGATTATGCTAAACGAAATTTCACTTATGAGTTACAAATTACGCAACTCGCTGCGAGGTTGTCTAGGTGACAAAGCGTCCTCTGAAAACTAGTTCCCATGAAGATTTAGTCAGAAAAAAAGTGAACTGCATAACAGTCCCATATGAGAAACTCATTTAAAATTCATTTCTGTCTTGAAAAAAATTACTTATAAAATAGCTTCTGTTTGTCAGCAATAATTTCGAAATAATGATGTTGATCGTAATATATTAATTAGAAATTCAACATCGTTTTGTCATTAGTAAAACTCACCATTAACCTTTCAAACTTAATGATTTCGTAATCAAAAGTGTTTTAGGGAATTGAATTATTTCTGTGGAAATCATTGCGGAAGAAAATTTCTTTTCATTGATTTGCGAGGACATAATCAAAAACACAAGCAGTATGGAAATGTCTGAGCAGGAAATTCACAATTTTCTTGCAACTAATAACATTTTCGTTGAGTGCATTAATTAAGAAATTCTTAAAGTAATGATGTTGCTAGAAAGTGTGTATGAAGGAAATAACGTGGAATACGAATAATGATTTAAAATGAGAGAATCCCATGAATTCTTGTATGATAAGACATTTGGGCAATTAATTATCAGTACGGTTCGTGTACAAAGTTTTAGAGTACATTTCTTAACAAATTTCAGCTAATTTTCAAACGATAATTAACAGCATTTATTATTAAGCCATCTCAATTTTCGTTCATTGAAATATCGTCTGCTTATGAACAGTTATTTGAAGGCAATTACCGTTTGCTTTGATAAAAGGAACATCTGCTATCATAAATTCGAAAGCTGCATAAATAATATCATTGAAAGGTTACAGGAAATCAAGAATTATAATTTAAAATATTTGATAAATTTCGAAACGCATGCGAGGGCAGGCACTAAAACGATCCAATGCAGGTACTGATAGTTTCTCCACGGATGGGGTCAAAATTTGTAGCAAACTGGAAATCTTTCTAAGGCTTAGCTGCTTGGTCAAAAATTATCAGAATGGGACATAAATACGCAAAACTGGAACTTAAAGCTTATTTATAGCAATAAATTAACCTACTGCTAGGTTGCTATAAATCTTTGATTGCTTGTAAAGCATATTGCTGTACTAATGGTCTACAGGTAAGTTGCTAGTTAATTGATTGTATAAAAACGCCGGAAGTTTAAACTACCTAAAGAAAAACGTAAGAATGGATTTTGTTGCATTATGGCAATGTTCATTAATGGATGATTAAAAAGAAAACCGGCATGTATTCATGTAACATAAGGCAAAATTGATGAAAATATCAGGCATATATGAAAATATTAGGCAGCCAGCCTCTCTGCCGAGTTCACATGCATTCATTTATCACATACCTTAGAATTTTGTTTTCTGATATAGTGAATCTGATAGTCCTTTTGTTCAAATATTATATTACATCTTGATTTCGAAGGTAAGTCCTTTTCTTAAAACATGAAAGTTGATTTTATGCCACTCCTCCTTCACAATCTTCCACAGTCCATCCAATATTTTGGGATACTGCTTATAAAGAGCTTGTTTTAAGTCCAGATGCACAGTAATCCATAGGAGACACATCAGGGGATTCGGTTGGGATACATTTAAAGAGGATAGCTTAAATTCCGATTACATTTCTCATTTTTTCAGAAAAAAAAAAGAGCAGTAGATTTAGAGGTATAGCTTGGAGCCCTGGTGGAACTTAACACAGTCAAGATTGTTTGGATAAAAAGATAGAATTTCTTCTTTTACAATAGGTTGTAGAGACATTAGGTATTTTTTGGAAGCAGGAGACATGAAAAATATGCAATTCCTTCGCCGGGAATCGAACCACGGACCTCTGAAATACCGGCTCAGTGTGCTGACCATTACACCACGAAGGCACGCTAAGAATGTGGGAGATATACCTTATATACTCCCCTTTTTAAAGGGCGACTAGGGTTTTAGGGGACCTAGTCGCCAAATCCTGGGCGTGGAGAGTCATCATCCACAACCCTTTTAGTTCGGGCGCCAGTGTAGAGACATTAGGTATTTTTTGGAAGCAGGAGACATGAAAAATATGCAATTCCTTCGCCGGGAATCGAACCACGGACCTCTGAAATACCGGCTCAGTGTGCTGACCATTACACCACGAAGGCACGCTAAGAATGTGGGAGATATACCTTATAAGGTGTTATAACATATTTCTGATTACTCCGAATTGATTTTGACATTTTTTTCTACTTTCCTCATTTTAAGTTTTTCGTTTTAAGAAAATCCAGTAATAACTATAAAACCTTTAGAAAAACCTTCCTTGTTTTCTCTGACCAATATACCAAATCCTTTTCTCCTCTCTTTCAGTATTAAATCGATCCTTTTTATAGCAGTCAGATAAATATGCCCAAGCCTCATCAGTTGTAACTGCTGTAAGGGCCCTTATGTTCGCGAGCCTGTAGTAATCGCGAAAATGTATAAGCCTCGCGAAATACCTTTTTTTTTTCGCCTCAAATAATAATAATAAATCAGAAATTTTTCACTTACCCAAAATTTAATGATTTACTGCACAGTTTAAAGGTTTTTCTTGACAACTTTCTTTCTTATAACTATTTTTTGAATAATATACAACTATATTTCTCGAATATAAAACAATAAAATTAATAGAAGGCAGCTCATTCACTTAGAATACCATTTATACCAGCTTCTTTGGAGCCATTCAAAATTATCTCATGTTTGGCTTCAATACAAGCGAAGAAGCGTGAATCGGTTTTAGTCGTGATATTCGCAAGTCCACAGATTCTTTTTCCTCTAAAAATTAAAGTTCATTAGAATACCACTCAATAAACTAATTCTTGAGCAAACGCTTGAACTCGTTTCAAGCAAGAGGATCTTTGTGTGCTTTAAAAACGTCGAACAATGCTACACCAGGTTGTTCTGGAACTAGCCCGAGAACCTCTCTCTGCTTGTCGTAATATGGTACAAGAACATTCTCATGTATCGAATCATTGTGTCAGTATTACTCCAGTGCGAATCGGTGTGCCACACGTCCCAGTCGGCGAGAAATGTAAACTTTGGATGGCAATTTGTTGTTTTTCCAGCGAACAACAATTGTGGTGGAAGTAGGCTTCCAGCAAGGGAACATGCTAGCAGTCATCCTTCTTTTATCTTCCATGCCGATTATAGACACTTGTTTTGAACCATGTTCTTCCAATGTGTAATTAGATGTAGGCACAAACTGATCAAAGTTGTGTGATCTGTGTATGAAACAGAGATTTAGAACAGGCAGTTAAATTTATCGTTTTATTATTTTAAGTTTTATTTATCGCCAAACGTCAAAAAAGAAACGTTTCGTCAAAGAACGTTTCTTAACACGTGTTCCTTAATTTCCTGTACACATCACGCAGGGCGAAATTCTCTCGCTGTCAGGTTCCGTCGCCAAATCCCTCGGCGAATTTTCCCTCCGCATTGTAGCGGTGTAGAAGCAAACTGGTTTACATTACGTCTATGAAACCTTTCCTTCTTTACATAGACTTTGTTTCACCAAAGTTCGCGAAGGGGACCCTCGCCCGTCGAAAGCTGAAGATCGCTAACACGTTTAACTGTCAAAATGGCATAAATAACATGAATTCGAAACGTAAATAATGACATAAATAACATAACTTCGAAAAGCAAAATATTAAACATACAAGTATTACAACTAAACTTACCTTATATACGACAAAATATCCAAGAACAACTAATCCTCATATCGTGGCCATTTTATTTTTCGTTTCAAATCAGACCGTCAACGATTTGGTGAGGAAAAATACGAGGAACTAGCAGTTTGTTCGGATAGATTGTGCAGTGCAGAGAAAGAATATAGTTCTACAGAACTTTCTACATTATTGCATAATAAACAGTACTTATTTCATAATTTTTTTCCTTATCTGATTAATTAATTGATTGGGGCGAAAGTTAAATAACGAGGAAGTCATTTCATTGAAATGTAAAACTTTGCAGGTGTCTAACGACCACCTTCTGTGCAGTATTTCTGAGAATATGAGAATGTAAACAAATTTTAGAATCTGAGAGTATTAGTAAATAAATGTATAGAACATTCCCTCTCAAACGACAATTTCTGAAAGTGACCAATATTTCTAAGAATATAAATAAATATTGAAATAAATATTGAAATAAATATTGAAATAAATATTGCAATTAAGCATTATTTCTCTAAGACGACCATCTCTACAGAAGACCAAAACTTCTGGAATCGTGGATAGTCGGAATTGTCTTTACTGCGAAATTAAAAATGCTAGGAAAAATAGTACTTAAAATTAATAACGAAATATTAAGAATAACCTGGATATCGATATGTTAATGAACAGCATTTAGAAACAACTTTTAGCAAAATATGTATGAAGGTTAATTAATATGCATGCTGTCAGATGTGCAATGCCAAAAAAGTGAAGTTGGTAAATTTGAGAACAAATAATATTCTCAGAATGTTTACAACGGAAGTTCTTCGGACAATTCAGTACGAATATCCACAGAATATGAAATAAGTGAAGTCCTTAGGACGTCTGAGAATCAACATCTTCAGGAGATCCTTACATATCCCGGGACATAGCGACTTAAACAGGACATCTTCAGGATGTTAAATTACAATGGCCTCAGGACATATGAGAATCAACATACTCAGGATATCCGGGATATTGTGACTTAAATAGGACATCCTGAGGATGTTCTGTGCTATGGGGGTTCTGTACTTTTACTAGACGACAGTCCTATAACGTACTCAGCACACTACACACAGCTCTGGGTATTATGAACCATGGTTCTGCTTTCATACGAGTGTTGCGTAATCTTGAGAAAAAATACGATTTTTGAAGGTTTTATTTATCATCGTTGTCAGCGTCTTCATCATCACCACCATTGTCATAGTCTTTATCATCATCATCGAGAATCGGGAAGGCTCCTTTTTTATTTAAAAGTCTATTTCACACCAGTTAGACCAGAAGCATATATTTATTGCCTCGTTTTTTTTTTGTAATTTGCCTGCAGAAAGTTCTCGAGACAGTTTTTTTCTGTCACTCATCAAGTTTGACTGCCTTTATTAGGTTTGGCCGTAGAAAGTCCCCCAAGAAGCAATAGTATAGCATGGTGGGTGCGGCCCTTTTAGGAGGGCAGGGCAAAATTTCACAATTAATAACATCTTGCTATCTGAACTAAAAATTTGAACTATTTTTTTCATATTTGTGTCGCACCGGCAATTCGGATCAATAAATTAAACACTGAACGCTTTATTTAATATATGACGGAATTGGGGAATCCTCTTTTTTATGTGAATGTGGTCATCTAACTCGTTCTAGCAACTGGCAGCACCGTTTGTACAAACCAGTCGCCTTGCGGTAATTCCCCGGGGTTTATTTTATGCTCGAATTGTTCACGACGTATATTCAAAGAGAACTAATTCTCGTATATAAAGGATAGAGCTCAATATTATCTAATAACACCTGCAACATCAGTCGTCCAATTCACATTGACTCAATTAACCTGCTACAATTCATAATTTTAAGTTTATGTTGTGATTTACCGAAATTCGAAGTACTGTGTCTAAAAATTGTATCTAAACTATAAATCGATGGTCTACACGTTCGATTCGTAGTATACATACAACCATGTGAGTATTACAATTTTTATTTTTGTTTACCTGGTAGTTTTGAATATTTACTTTATAATACAGTTTTATAAGTGTGCAGGCAATCCTGCTTTTTGTATTTCCGCATCGTATCAAGACAACCTTTGAAGGGATTTTTCTAAACCGGTTCTTCGTGCTTCTTCTGCGCTTGGAGTTCGAAGGTGAAGGACGGAGCTTTCGCACTGTTCCTTCTTCGGCCGCCATGGTGATGCTGTGAGGTTTATTCTCTCCTACTACCATTCTTTACGCCATGGGGAATTTCGTGAAGATATCGACATTTATAAGATGACCTGGACAACTGCAAGATTCTTGCAAAATCCTGATCATTGAAGATAGTTGCTATAATTTTTTTCTACTTGTTAGAGGGATAAATCTGATTGATAGCTTCGCTAAAGTTATACTTCTTCGACCACGTGGTTCTTCGGATAAATGTTTGTGTTAACTAGTTTCCTATCATTTCAGGTAAATGAATATAATCTCCGGCAGAACTGGTACTTTTCAAAAAATGTTTCCCGAGTTTGTGTTCTCAGTACCTTTTTTTTAAACGGATGTTCACAGATTAATTTGTGTCGTTTGTGTCTACAGTAGTGAGGTTATCTAACTCATGTCGCATGTGAGTTCTTTTCTAAATGCTTACGACAATATGTATTCATCAGCAAAACGGTTTTGCTAATCTGGCTAATTTATTAGTGTTCTGATATTTATTCAAGAAAATAATCATGCTTGTATACAAGAAATAAAATCGATGTCACATGTGATATAGGTTGCCATCATTCTGCATCTGGCTTTGCTAATTCTGGGTAAGTTATTTAATTAATGTTCGTATGCTAGGTCACATATCTCATCTTGCATGCATAAGTTTAATTTATGGGTTATTGGGGTCATAATGCAATGTTAACTAACCTTATAAGTGTAAAGGTTTTCATCATATTTTAGTGCTTTTAGTTTAGTATCACTTTCACACTTCATTTTAACTTTTAATATCGTGATCTTCACAACAGCAAATTTTTAACAATAAGTAATAAGCATAATCTTTGTGCCCATACTAATTAGTTTAGGTATAATGGTAATTCATTGTATGGTATACCTGCACAGTAAATACACTCACGTTTGTGAAAATTGCAACACCAAGAAGGAATCGTCATAATTGAATGCAATTTAATACACAGTTGAGTGGTAGTGGTACAAATAAATGATTAAATGTTCAAAGCAAACAAACAAGAACAAGAGATCAGAATCAGTATTTTGTGTGGCCACCACGCGCCGCAATAAGGGCTGCTACACGACGTGGCATGGAGTCAAACAAAGTTTGAATGTCTGACTGAGGAAGAGCATTCCATATCGTTTGTACGCGTACCCAAAGTTCGTCTGCAGACGCAACAGGACGAGGATCACGAGCAAGACGCCGACCAATGACATCCCACACATGTTCAATTGGCGACATATCCGGGGAACACGCAGGCCAAGGAAGAAGCTGTACCTGCTGCGCTGCAAAGAAGGATTTAACAATCCGAGCAGTATGAGGGCGGGCATTGTCCTGTTGAAATACAGCGCCTGGCAAGCTTTGAAGGAAGGGAACAGCTTCGGGCTGTAGAACTTCACGGATATACCGGTTGCTGTTCAGATTGCCCACAATTCGTAGCAATTGAGATCGTCTATGATATGCTATGGCGCCCCAGACCATAACTCCGGGTGTTCGTCCACTGTGGCGTTCGATAATGCACTCCGGAAGGTGGCGTTCACCGGCATAGCGTCTGACACGAATGCGGCCATCATGGTACCACAAATTAAAGCGGGATTCGTCAGAAAACACGACATGCTGCCAATCAGCACGCCAGTCTCTATGCTGATTGGCCCATTGTAGCCGCAGGCGGCGATGGTCGTGCGTTAGGGGGATCCTGTATAAAGGAGTCCGTGCGCGCAGTCCACACTGCAGCAGACGTCTACGAATTGATGAAGCACACAATGAAACACCTGTAGCTATTGACCACAGTGCTGCCAATTGTCTAGAGGAAGCTGTACGGTCCGTCCGCGCCATGCGGACCAGGTGTCTATCATCGCGAGCTGACGTCACATTTCGGGGTCCACTCCCGGATTTCCGAGTTGTCCGACACTCGTCCGTCCACTGCTTCCAAACGCGCATCACTGTGCTGCTGTTACGCTGCACACGAGAGGCTACTGCACGATACGACAATCCAGCTTCACGAAGGCCGATGATTCTCCCTCGTTCAAACTCTGTAAGTTGTTCAAATCTCGCTCTCTTTCGTCGACGAGGCATAAGTACAGATTGAGTTAACGTTTACCACTAGCAGATAACCACCGATAACCATACACGCCTCGCTACAGCCGTCTATTTATTCGGATCCATCAGCCGTTCAGAGGGCGCTGCTCAGCATACGCATGCGCTACGGATTTGCAATTCTAATCATTTGCATATCATGCGCTACTTTGCATTTCCTGAAAATTTCAGCTCACTCGCGTAAGTCCTTCATGGTGTTGCAATTTTCACAAACGTGAGTTTATTATAATCTAACTTTTATTCACAATTACATATCCAATTTTTTATAAAAATAAAGCATTAGTTACGTAAATATGCAATTTAAACCCATAAATTCATTAATAGTTATGCAATTTAGATATCCGCAATTTTGGAAACCCTACTTTGTAATATAAATACAATCACTGACGGATAATCACGATTAATTATTAGTCGTTTGTTTGCAGCTGGGGGGGAAATCTGGCCTACGCCCGGGGCGGATGAAACGCACGCTACGCCACTGCCAAGAAGGCATTCCTTCCTTCAGACAGATAGTTTTAGTTTGCTTTGCCATAATTAAGAGGCTCCAAAATGAACAAAGATTATTAGATTTTCTTTAATGGAAGAGATGCAATCCATTATTTCCAGACCTACGGTATATTACTAAAAGATCACGGGCTTACCGAAGATGCAGATTTAATGTGAAGAACATCGAGCAAATTATTAGAATAAAAGCTGGGAATTCGTTCGAGAGCAATCATTTGCCTTCTAATTTAGAAATATTGAGAGCCAGAGACATGCAGAAAATAAAAATTTGTTTGATGTAATTTTTAATGCGATTGCAGAGCAATCCTACAAACAAATTAAAGAAATTGTTTAATTTATTTCTGGACGTCAAAAATATATTTCATCGTCAAAATTCGCCAATGCATTGTTGGAAGTGTTTCGACCGATGCCGGCTAATATACAAGTACATTTGTTTTCTGGCTTATGAAGCATCAATATCCTCTTCCTCACCTGAGCTTTACTGAGGGAAGAGAAATTTACAACTTTCGTCGCTACATGTAGAGTCAACTGACGATTGACTATAATACTGGGGACGAGATTAACCGTTAACTCAGTTATTCCAAGAACAATTAAAAAAACACAAACATAAATAACCAGTATTATAGTAAACTTAAAACTCTTATTAATAATGTGCCTGTATTTTCCGGAATTTTAATCTAGAAAATAAATTCATTTGGTTGTATTTTTTAAGTAAATATTCAAGTTAAAATAAATATACAACATAAACAAAGGAAGAATAAACGTCTGGAGAAATGAAGAAACTAATTTACAGTAAAAAATATTATTTACGAGAGAACTTGAACAAATAACGGAGTTCAAACCCGCTTAGGATATCTGTTAGAATTTATAGATTTTATTGCACCATGCTTATTTATTCCGGATTACTACTATTAAACATGTAGAGTTATGAATAAATACGAAATTCCCAATTATTATTCTGCATTATTTGCGATAATTGCCGCTATTTCACGCAATTTTATTCTTTTTTGTATTTTCCACAGCTACTTTTGTTTTAGGCTGCCGGTAATAGTAATTTTTCAATCGTTATGTAAAAAATAACTTGATTTTTTAATACAAGAAGTTGTTATACCCCAAACTCACTTAATCCGGGCTTGTATTAATCGGGATATAAACAGCATAATGTCAGTTCTTTATTATTGTTTAGCATGCATTTCATTCGCTAGACAATTACATAAAGACGCTTTTGTTTAACGGTTTTCTTTTTATTGGTATTCTTTCGCCATATGTCACAGCGCATTATCTCACTGATTGCTTGCGATTTATCTGCGATTGCAGCAGTATTGATTTGATGCCATGGCCAATTACTTTGTTCTACTCGCTAGTTTTCACCACTATTCGTTCAATGATTTTGAGTGTTTTCGTTACATATATTTATCACCAATAATGAATTACTTCCCCTTTACTGCTCAAGGAATTAGATAAGAGATAAGCATACCAGAAACTTGATTTTGACTACACAACTAATATATAATCGTAAAAATAACGTTTAAGAACTCACTCGAGTTTAATAATAATATAATAACAGAAACTGGCACTGCCACACATTACACAGAAATTCATCTATTAATTAAAGCTATCTGTATAATGGTGGCGCATAGTTAGAATAGTTATTTAAATATTAAATCTCTTTTCTTCTTGCATTTCCTTTTTAGGACTGTATATGAATGTTTGTGATGGAAGGATTTATGACAAGGAAAAAAACAAAAATCTTTCAATTTGATTCCCAAACTTAAGGTTGTATTTTGAAGCAATGAGTATTCCTCAACTTCTTTAATACTCAAAACACGCCCAGTTTCTCAGCAATGAGTTGATTAGTTTATAAGCCTCCTTAGCATGCCTTTGTGGTGTAGTGGTCAGCACACTCGGCGCGTATTCGAGAGATCCGTGTTTGAGTTCCAGCGAGAGCATTGCATATTTTTCATCTACTTCTGCTTCTAAATAACCTAATGTCTGTACAAGTTTAGCGAAACAATTGTATGTGTTTTAGCGGCTATAAATATTTCCATAGTTTTCTGATTGTCGAGTTTTAATTGGCCTCATGGTTGCCAGATTTAACATCAACATACTTTTTCCCTTCGACTGCTTAAAATGAACAGAATCTTAGTTAGAAAAGGTGAAAGGAAAAAAACTGTGTGTGGAGTAGGCGCACTCTAGTGATTAAACAAATTGGCTGCTCCTTTTCCCTCCTTTCTTTCCGCAAAGTGAAAACACGGACGAAATTTTAACTACCTGCTTGCTGTCTTTCTATAGATTATCTGCTTGCTTGCTGCCTTAAAAAATTATTTATTATTTGAATTATAGCATTAATATATTTGAATCATCCTTACGTAAAGAAATAATTATAATCCTTCGCTATAATACAATGCTATTAAAATTATTATAACCAATAAACTTTATTCTCCTAACATTATTTCTGCTGAAAATAACTTAAAGAATTTTTCATTAGAAAGGATTAAGTTATCCTTCCAATACTTTTAAACGTGTAATGGTGTGTATACGGAACCTTAAAAAAAGGTTACAGTCTAGGCAAGTTACCAAGGGTTTTGCTTAGCCTCCTTTCATTCCATTTGACGCCTAGACTTAAATGATCCCTCTTTGGTATGCTAGTTGGTGGTACCGGTTAACCGGGGCGAATTCGAATCCATAACAAGCTATACATGCTCATAAATGATAGTGAATTTGCAACTTGGAACCATGAAAAGGAAAATCTCTTTGACTCGTTGATGGTAGGTGAAGAGATTTCTAACTCATTCAAGTAGGTATTTTTTGAAACCAAGGAAAGATGAAAAATGAGCAGTGCCCTTTCCGGGACTCGAACCACTAACCTCTCGAATACGCGCTGAGCGTGCTGATCACTAAACCACGAAGGTATGCTAAGAAGATGGGAGAAATAACTTATGCACTCCCTCTTTTAATAAGCGACTGGATATTAGGGGAACCAATCGCCAAATCCTGGTGGTGGAGAATCATCATCCACCAAAATTAAGCATTTTTTGAAAGCATGAGAGATGAAAAATGAGCAATTCCCTTTCCGGGACTCGAACCATGGACCTCTTGAATACGCGCCGAACATGCTGACCACTACACTACGAAGATATACTAAGAAGGCGGGAAAAATACCTTATACAAGAGACAATTTGTTCCTAAGTATCTTATTCATTTTATTGGTGATGAATACCCGCTGGGCTACTTTTCCATCTTCAATACTGTTGCTTGACAGAGAGTAGCTAACTATTAGCAACTAATTTTATTTGGTTTATCATGGAGTACCTATGCCATCTTCTATAGTTTGAATATAAATGGTTCGATAAATGTTGACCCCATCATAAGCATCTTCGCGGTCAAAACTGTGATGGAATTGGGCAAATGTATACTGTTAAACATAAAGTGACAAAAAGCTTTTCCAAAAACAAGCGCTGTCTTTCTATTTTTCCAAAACAGCAGCAAAATATAGAACAACAGATTCAAATGGAGATCATATTTCGCTATTTGAATCAGATTGATTGAGCAAGGATCGTCATCCTCCCCTCAAGCCGCTTTCTGATTGGTGATTGTAAGAAAAAAGAATGCATTTTTATCATGTGAATGTTACGATGCAACAGTCAGTACATCATTTCGGTAGTTAAAAGTCAGGAATTCGATTCCGGACATGCGTATGATAGATTTGCTTAACTAACTCTTAATGCAAACATTTCTGGTCGCTATAGTGTCACTATCCCAGCTTTACTAACAAAAAAAGTACTTACTTTTGATTTTTAATTTTGGGTTCATTACAATATAATAATTTACTTCTTTTAAAATCTATAAAGGCATGTTACATGCACTATCCGTGTTTGCTAATTGCATCTCACATTTAGTCAGTATTTATTTGATATAACTCTTATTCCTTAATTCTTTTTAATTATAGCCGTTCAATTTCAAGTAAGTGTCAGTAATCTGCTAAAGAGGAAACGTCTCTTTTGCATTTATATCTAACCAGTTATTAAAAATAAGCCTTGCTTATCCTTCCTGTACATTCGACAACTTTTCGTATTTGCGCTTAACTACACGTATAGAATTCTAAGCATACGCACAAGCTGTTAATTTAACTAAAGCTTTATTATAACGTCTTATAAGAAAAATAAAAATTTAACAGTATTTATCCACTGATACTACTCAGGTTTTACAAATATAATAGCTTAAGTACATGCAACATAAACAATAAACTACAAAGTCTAAGCAACCTAACTTCAGCCACTCGCAATTCTAGTAGAACTAAGAGTCCTTAGATAAAGAAATCGGTTATTAGAAGTATAGATCGGTAAAAAGGTAAACATGAAAACAAACAGCTTGCTGGTATGTTGCCGAAGATTTTATTAGGTATTCGCTTCTTGGTTAAATTCCATCTAATTTAGATTCTGGTGTGGGCTGACGGAAGATATTAGCAGAAAAGAATTATTTTCCTGAAGCAACGATAAATTTGCCTGAAAATTTCTTATGTTCATTTTGTTCAAACTACTTGAAATATGAAATGTTATAATATTGTACTTTATTAAGGTTTGGTTTAAGCGGTCCGCTACTTTTATATTAATTCTTTCCTTTACCTCCTTTCTATTCTGTCATTCTCATCAGAATGCAAATTCATAAGTTAAATAACGAGTAAATATTTTTAAGAGTGAATTATGTTTAAGCTTTTAAGCTGAGTTGATAATTAATTTCCGTTGCTGATGTGTCAGTCTGTATTGTGATATAACCACTTCAGAGTATTCATTTAACAGTCTTTCTCCTAAACAGTTAAGGGTTGGTTTGTTTTATTGGATTACGGCAAATCTCACTAGGGCTATATGTCTAAGGGGAGGGATGCCTTCGTGGAGGACGTTTTAAGGAAAACTGGCTAGTTTGCGCATTACAAATGCGGATAACGCCCATTCAGCCAGCCCGTTTGCCGGAATTCGAAACTCGGGCCGAACTACCAGTATTAAGCGATTTTAGTGGTTCCTGAAATGTTAAAGTAATAAATCCTTGGCAATTCATTTCCCTCTAGCAATAATTCTGCAACGATAGCAAATCAATATTTAACTAGATAAAAGCAAATATATTTCACTGAAAGCTGTTATTGACAGTTGACAAAAAAAAAGGAATATTATAAATATAAGGAATGATTGCCTTTCCCCTCGTGTATGTATGTGGAGTGTAAATGTGTGTTGTGTATGTGGAAATAAATATATTTATATTAATTTATAATCTAGTTTTCAATACATCTCATGATACATATAATGCTGCTTTATATAAACTATTGTCTTTTCAATAATAGTTATTGTAGTAAATAATTTTGATGGAAAAACAGCTATATCTTATACTATGCAATTTTCGAAATGGGTCAAAAATAAATAACGGGAATATAAAGATAAAAGTACGTCTCTTAATAAGATGACAAGTTCTAGAAATTATCGCTCTGGAACCGAGCCGTATCACCTATTTCTTTATATATATGTGCTTTTCCCTCTTGGGAAAAAGTAAAAGGGAAAAAGAAGAGTTAACCATAGCATACCATCATCAGATAAAGTAGCGAGTGATAATGAAGTTTTTCCCTGTTACGGAAAAAAATTCTTCCCCAGGCGTTTTCGGGGATAACTCGATCAGGGAGCAAATTATCCGATGCTTGTGAATCGGACTCGTCCCGGTCGGTGTGATGACCGTAGTCATCTGGCTCAAAATGCCAGCCACCCATTGGCCAGCTGAAGGGATCGAAGAAATGAAGGAAGATATCTCTGATGATTATGGGATCGTGAATTGGGATTTATCCGGTATTTACAACTACACGATGTGCTTTGCTTCTTTGTTCAGCCGGGGCTTTGTCATCAGTGATACCTTGCAGCTGAAAGATGGGGAGTAAAAGTAGAGAGGTGTAAATAGCCACTGTTTGGTAAGATTTCTGAAATGTGATTTTTTGCTCGGTAAAAAAGAAGAAGGAATTGAATAAAGTACTTCACTGCAGTTGAAACTGGGATTTGCAAATTTTAAAAAAGCAGATTATTGAATTTTTCCTTCTTTTTTTCCTTTTGACTTGTAGGCTGTAGTAGATTATAATTTTACAATAAATTATCAAGAAATATGCATTTCAGGTTTCTAAAAAATTCATTTTTTTCACTAGATCTCAAACAACAAGCAAGATCTAGAAATAACTAGAGTTTTACTAAACGTTTGAACTAACTTTAAAAAAGCAGACGTGCGGAACCTTATGGAGATAGAGACATGTTTTGTCTTAAACTGAAAACAGAATTACATAACCTGGCAATTATCTTAATTAAAGTTGTCTTCGAAAATCTGTAGTAGCAGAAAAAGTGCGTAACTCAAAAAATTTATTATAACAGAATTAAAAATTAGAGTTCTCTGCTAATTTAATAAAAAACGCTTCCTACAATTTCCAGTATGATAAAAGTTTGTAATCAGAATCTTACATAAATTGTTAAACACTCAGAAATGTAAATTTAAAATTCGTTAACTCTCAATTCTTAGGGCTTTGTTAAAGGGGTGCAGGGCAATATTATTTATAATCAGTTTGTCATTATATAACGAAGTATCGAGTTACCCTGTGGTGTTATTATTCATATAACTTGTTAGTACGTCCAGTAACAAGTTCGAAGATCTGTTGTTCAAATCATAGAGAGGGGATAATTGTTTTCTCCCGTTCGGATTGTTCAAAAAATTATATACAATCTCTACAGTAATGTCCGAATGAAAATGGGATGAGTGATAATTTGTTATCATCTCGATTTGGTCAACCGAATGTCTTGCCTCTTCCCGTTAGTTTTCTTCAGTGGAAGATAACAAAAGAAATTGCCTCATCCATCGCACGTGTTCCCGTTATTAATTCGACCAACTAGAGAACTGGAACATCAGGGATTCGAATCCCGGAAAGGCCAGAATTTATTTTTCACGTTACAAGAGCCGATAAATTTAACGAAATCTAAAATCAGAAGATATGGTTTTCAATCCTATCATTTCTAGGAATAAGATTTCTGTAACAAGTCTACATCGAAGAACATAATATTTCCTGATTACATGGGCTAGCTCTGCATCTTGCGTCACAGAATGCGAAACATTATCATGGTCTAAGCATTTTCATGATTATAGTATTGAAATTAAACACAATATTGGTCATACGAAGGTCTTGTATGCATTTTACGATAATACTGTTTTCAAAACTTAAACGTGATCAATATCTTTGTAGAACCATTAGGCTGTTTTGCAGCAGGAGACATGAAAAGTGAGCAACTCCCCCCCCTGTCGGGACTCAAACTTAGACCTCTTGAATACGCTCCGAATGCGCTATCGTTACACCATGAAGGTATGCAGAAAGGAGAGTGGTTAAGTGCGTCGGGCTGTGGCCACTTCTGGTACCTTATATGCTCTCCCTTTTAAAGGGCGATTAGGGATTAGGGGACCTAGTCGCCAAATCCTGGTGGTGACGAATTATAGTCCACCACTTTTTAGTTCGGGCACCTCTGTAGAATCGTTAGGCTATTTTGAAGAGAAAGACATGAAAAATGAGCAATGCCCTTGCCGGGACTCGAACTCGGGCCTCTCGAATACGCGCCGAGTGTGCTACCGTTACACTACGAGGGCATGCTAGGAGATAGAAAATGCCTTATACCCTGCTGTTTGATTTTATATTTGTTGCAGAGTTTGTTAGACTTAAATGGAGCAGGGACACATGAGAAATCGACTTCGCTCTAGCCGGGACTCGAACCATGGATCTCCTTTTTATAACTCAAAAGTGTTTTTGTCCTTCAGTAAGAAGTATGAAACTGGAAAAATTTATTTCGTTTTTATCTACACTCTAACAGACACTTTCATTTGCCCAATGTTTTATGTTTAGTGACAGATTAACGTCCTAAATTCTTAGAAAGTGTTCCAACTCCAAAGAAGTCGATGGACTCTGTAAATGTAGTTTTTTTTTAGCGATTTGTGGCAGGAACTTAATGCTAGGAACAGGAACTTAATGCCTTAATTTTCTTTTCAAATTATGAATTTCAAGATATTTTATCGTTTTGTACTCTTCATTATACTAGAGCACGAAATATATATTGTAAAAAATTGAATTTTTTGTGTATGGGTATTTATTCCATCGACAGGAAGTTATATTAAAAATATGTATGATCTTTCAAAACAAATCTTAATTTTTTACAAAAATCTGAAAAAGAATTCTATTATAATACCTAAGAATATTCTTATGTTTTTATGACTTTTTTTCCCAATATTTTTACTGTCTTCTTCATGTCGATCTCAAAAAATTCTTTCTTTTTCTGCAAATAACACTACGTTTAGTGGTATAATATAATGAAAGAGAAGAGAATTTTTATTCCCTTTTTGCTGTTGGTTAAAGACGCCATCAATCATTGAAGTAAAGACAGCTTTTTAACGTGGAAGTTTGACAGATGTGTGTTGCCAGCTGAACAAAAGGCTTGTTAGTGTTCAGTTTATTTTCCCATGTACATGTCTCTGTTTTTTGGGAAGTAGAAATTAAACTGCTTGGTTCTTATAATTGTTCTAATTATCTTTTTTTATCTGGTGAGATTTCATGAATATGACTTTTAATTGTACTAAGTTTTTTATCGATTTTTAAGAACAGTAATGATTAATTGAATATGCCATACGTTTCTGTGGTTTTTGAACAAACAACTTTCCTTTTATTTCTTTTCTTTGTTTTGGAATTTTTAACTTCTTTATTTTACCCGTTGTTAAGTAATTTGGTAGTTATTGGCAAAGAAATATAGTTTGCTTAATCTAAGCTTTGAACTTTATTTGAAAATATTTCGTACATTTTCCCAATAAATTTAAATTGTTCTGTCCTTTTTTAAAAAAATATATTCTTGAAATTTTACAGCTTGAAAAAAAATTTTCCTGCATTAAATGACTAAAACAAAAGCAATGGTAAAACGTATAAGTTATTTGAACGCTAAAATGCTTTCATCAGGGAATTTCCTTTCTTCTTCAAATCTATCGAAAATCCTTTCGTCTTACGTGGGGGTCAACTTTAAAATTTAAAATTTACTGTATCCGACAGAAACGACGCAACCTATTAACTCAAAGCAGCGATAGAATTAAATATGAACACATTTTATTACACAATTAACAATATTTTTGTTATTATTTATTGGAATTATATATAATATTGATGCAATTTTTAATTTTTATTCCTTTTAACTCTCCAGTTCATTAGCTACAAACTGCTCTTCACGTTGCAACACAACCTCTATTATTTTTCAAAACATACGTTACAGCATTTTGTATTATTTCGATATAATTACTGTTTTAGTACCTTTCCTCCAATAACTCAAAATCTGTACTTGTAACTTTGAAAACTGTAAATCTGTAATCCTGCAAAATTTGTATTTTTTTTAAATAAATGCATGTCAGACTTGCTGGCACAGTCTCTTAGCCGTGGCCTAATTTGACGCAGATATTTTCGGCAACAGGGATATTTTGCTGGAAGCCTAGAAGCATGCTAGTAGTCCAGTTGGCAGTGTAATGTAATACAATTTATTGCCTTGATTAGCATCACTTTCTATTACTCGTGTAGAGATAAAATGGACCGCTTGACGAAATTTTGTGCATTTTTAGCTCAAAGGAGCATTAGCTCAGAAGGGCTATTAATTTCTTTTCTGCATTTTGCGTCGATTCACTGTAAATGTCCGTATCACTTTTTAAACTGCTGCCACCTAATATTATTGCCCTGTGTTATATTTAAAGAAATTAAATAATGAAGAATCTGCATAAATGTATATATGTTCCTCGCATTGTGATAAAGCAACGGTACTTACAGCCATCAGATTTTGAATAATGTAATCCTCCTCCGAATATGGGCATCTAGAAGCCCAAATTTGGAATTTGTTTTATTGTCGATTTCATATTTTGTAACACTTTAACTAATTTTTGATTAGGAAACTCAATGATTTCAGAGCGGGCAATGTCAACATTGCATGAAAAAAATCATCTCCAGCGCGCGAGACTGTGAATCAGAAATTGTTTTAAAATTATTTTCTGATATTGCTGTTGAACTGAACTTTATGGTTTAAGCGCCAAGAGCATGATATTTGATAAATAAAGCTAACATAGGAAACGTTAAAAAACGCCCCTTTGGGGTAATGTAAAATCTGAAAGCCTTCTGTTTTTTTACTGTGTTTTATTTCTTTTTCAGGGAGGTACTCTGTATTTCTATTCTATCTAATTTTTCTTACATTTCTTTTTTTTTTGTCTTTACCTAAGTGTAAATTCCAAGGGCCTCCTGTATTTTCGTCTGCAACCGTTCTGCGTTCAAAACAAATGTTTGATCCCGGATACATTTTAGACTTGCACAGTCTTTTTAAAGTCTTTCAAAGTGTGTGATTAAAATGGCTTTTTCAGTTACATTATTAACAGAAGATAACTGAATGTTTGAATTAACATTTTGTTATTAGTTCTCTGATCCGTAAAAGCCTTGCAAGGAATTAATGGCGCTTCTTTTGTGTGCTGTTGAGTTATGATGATCAGCATACCTATTTAATAACATTCCTTTCTAAAGTTCCATTCTGGAATAGACAAGACTAATTTTTCGATAAATGGACATTAGCTGTCGATATACAGCCAATAATCTCTTGGCACATTTTGGTTTTAAAATATATTTTCCATATCAGCAAATTGACGAAGAAGAATTTTTTTATTTATACTGGGCATTATTTGTCAAATATTTTAAATGTATACCTTTCTTCAATACACTGCACATACACATACACACACACAAAAAAATAAGCACAGCTCTATATCTCCCGTTCTACTGGGCCGATTGACCAAATTCAACTTCTTTTTTCATGTTTCGAAAGCGCGACTTAAGATATGCATTAGATTTATATATAGCATTGTTCTAATATAGGTATTGTGACACAAAATCGGACTTTTTCTGAAATGATATGCCAATTATATTCCATATTTCGATTCTACGACTCAAATTACGCCTAAATATTAAATTTTGCAATGTTTGGCGTGAAATTTACGGAGAAACTAATTTTTTTTTCAGTTTGCGCCAAGAATAATTCATATGGCGAACTTCTTAATTTATAGCAGCTTATTTTCCTTTCCTTTTTTTCACTGAATTTCGAGTGGGAAAGAAGCCATCATTCATTCTTTCAAATAATTTTAACAAAGTGCGTAAACCACGTTTGGCGTTATTATCGCTTATATCAAGTATGCCAAATTTCAAAACGCGCCAATATATAAATTCACGTATATCTTAGGATATTTTCAATAAAAGTCTCTAATTGTTTACAAGTATGCTTAGAAATACATTAACTTTAAGAGGATGTTAAAATTTTTATAGGTTATAATTCAAATTTTTTCGAAAAATTTATAAAAATTATTTAAAAATACAAATTTTAAAAATAAATCACAAAAAAGTGTTATTTGGAACGAAACTAAATTTCAAAATATGAAAGGAAGAATCAGATAAATTTAATAACAAAAGAGATGTTAATAAATATACACCAAAATCAATGAACATGGAGGAGTTGAAATTTCGGGAGCTAATTTTTTAAAAACCACTCTTAAGATTTTTACAAAACTTGGCAGTTTAGCGTAATTTGAGTCGTAAAATCGAAACATGGAAAAAATAACTGGCATGTCATTTCAAAAAAAGTCCGATTTTGGGTCAAAATACCTATATTGGAACAATGTTATGTATAAATCTAACACATATCATACATCGCGCTTTCGAGATACGAGAAACACAAGTTGAAATTCGTCACTCTACCCAGTAGAACAGGAGATACAGAACTGTCCCATTTTTTTTTCGCTGTGTACAATCTTGTTGAATGAGAAATGGAGCATCCACCAGTTCTTTTGCAAAATATATTAAGCTTGGAAATAGTGGGCCGCTTACACATCCTTTCTCGGCAAATCTATTAAACGTGTGATTCAAAATGCATTGCCAATAAACGTATAGAAAGAAGAAAGATAGAAAAAATAGTGATAGAAAAGTGCCCTTTTTTTATAATTCCTTGCTTCCGAACACCTTTCTGCACACCAGCGGTCGAGCGGTAAAATTGCTAAACAGTGGTAGTTAAGACCTGGCTTCGAATCCAGGGAAACGGGTTGGTTGCACTTGCATAAACCATGCTTCAAACTTTAAAGGAGCAAGTTTCCCTTAAAAAGTCCCCCATGAAGGCATCTCTTCCCTTAGGCAGATAGCCATAGTACGCTTTGCCATATTAAAATAAAACGAAACCAAACATCTTTCTACATCTACGGTGCTGTTAATGCGCAGTTTTAAGCAGCATCTTAAGAAATTGTTATACATCGAAGAACGTCATGAAAAGAGAGTTCTGATTTGATGTGATGGACGTTATATTTCCATCATTTACAGACCGAGAAGCAACAATTTTACAAAAATGAAGTTAATAAATAACATGTATACAGCCATTTTTAGTACAATCTTATTAAGGAGTCTCTGAGAAGAAGGTGTAGAAAGTGAAATTTTAAGAGGATTGAAATAGGAATTTCGAAATGGAATAGTTTTTATAGTCACATACGGAGTAACTTCATTATACACTCCACATGCGCTTTTACTTTTGTTTCTTTCGGAATACAGGCAACACATTTCTTTGCTCTTCCAGCTGAATGTCTTTTTGCATTTCCCGGGGAAAGATTTGTTATTCTGTTAGATATTTTCAATATAAGAAACTGAAGAAATAAGGGAAATTTCCCAGTGCCGTCATATTACACTATGCTTTTCGTTTCAATTTATCGATTTGTTTGACACGAAGATCGATGTACTATGTATTATTCATACAATTACAAATAACAATTCTCATACGCGAAATCTAGGGCAAATATTCAGCTACATATTTTATTATCTTATCAGAGAAGTAAAAGGTAGTTAGTTATTCATAGTTTTTATGGATACTTTCGTATTAGTAGGTCTATAATCCCGAGAAATGGCTGAAAACATCAAACCTCATCTTGTATGCAGATTAAAAATATCTGATGTCGCCAGTACATGACCTTCCGCCCGCTCCATGTTTTAAATAACAACGACATTTATCCCTCTGACCGGCATATGATTTCTCTAAAAAAGTCCAAATTTCGTAAACCTGCTATAAGAATGCCCCTGATACTTACACATAGATTTATGTACTTTTAATATATTGTCTTACTTTCTTAGTCATATTTCAAGATGCAGTTACATATATATTCTTAAAGCTGCCACAAATTATTCTAGGTCCTATATACAGCGTGTCCCAAAAATATTCACCTCGTCTTTTATACTTTAAACATGATCGTAGACATATAATATAAATTACAAAGTTACGTAAAACAGGTACAGAATTTTATGAAATCAATTAAAGTTTTAAAGGAATTAAATTTGAAGAAATACGAAATTTACATTTTAATATGAGCTCCTCAGTTAAAATTTCTCAGTTAACAAAACTGTGCCCCATACACCGATAAGGTTATATACAAAATTTCAGCATTTTGTCATAAAAATTCGCAGATATGTGTTTAAACATATTTCGTAAGGTGTCGATCATAAATTAAAATGCAAATTTTGCAGCTAGATTTGAGATGACGGGATGCAGAAGTGCATCATAAGCATATAAAATATGGGTTTTATCTTTATTTTTATTTACAAATTTACAAAACTATGCTTCGCGAAAAACTCAAATTCATACCCAGGCAGAGAAAAGTGGTTTAAGTCGGCATTTATGTAATTTCTTGTATTGTAATAATTGTATGCGTTTCTGCGGCCTTTTGTGATAAAATGCTAAAGTTTTGTGCATGACCTGATTACTTTATGGGCCACATTTTTCTAACTGAGAATTTTTCTATATCGGGGCCGTATAAAAATGTAAATTTTGCATTTCTTTAAATTTAATTCCTTGAAACTTTTAACTGATTTCGTAAAATTCTGTACCTTTTTTACATAACTTTGTAATTTATATTATATGTCTACGATCATATTGAAGGAATAAAAGTCGAGGTCAATATTTTTGGGACACCCTGTATATTGTCTTACCGAACACAGAGGTTTAAGAAAAATTTCAAGGAATATTTTACTTAAAGCTCTTTGCTATTTAAAACATGGGTTTGTTTGATAATTTATAAATGAAGTTTAATATGTTTACAAAACTTATGGCTCAATGTTCTCGAATACAATCAAAAAAGATAGCTATATGTCCTTATGTTGTTATATACATACCCGTTGAAATGAGAATACCGTTTTTATGGTCATGTAATGTTTCGGATCCGAAGTTCGATGGTATTACAATCACAAAAATTTTAACAGAAGCATATCTTTATAGTTCCAAATAGAGAAAGTAATAAGTGTTTTCATATACGTTTTTCACTCTTTTCTCAGTTCATGAAATTAGTATTCAGTTTTCTTAAAGATGTCAACTCTTTTATTAGTCATTTTGCTTTATTTATTAAATATCCTTTTCTCAATACATACGCCACGTAAAATTTTACGACGAAATCTCAAGATCCTTCAAAGAACATTAGAATTAAAATTCTCAGTAGCATTCTAACTGCTGCCATACATTCATTATATATTCTCTATACTATTTATGTATGCTATATGCCGCCCATTAGTATAGTGGTTAGTGACTATGACTGCTGTACCGAAGAGCCGGGTTCGAATACCGGAGGAGGCATGAATGTTTTTAAATGTATAGTGCCTTTGCGGCATGGGAAGCTGTACTATACGGCGAGCCGATCCTTTGATGTGGTTTGGGGGCAGAAGAAGAGGGGTGGGAGACCCTTTGACCCATGCTTCGGCGTGCTCTCTCTCATAATTGGGACGAAACTGGGCAAAAGCCTACAGTCACCTACAAGACTCCCCTCGTGGAGGATCTACAAGAGTATAGATCCTAGCCAGTACTGGGAGTACTGGCTAGGATCTATACTCTTAGGCAGTCTCAACCACAGGGGTGTATAATAAGTCTTCACAGGACTAGAGCCTCCGTTCATTCGGGTAATGGTTCAGGCTTGGCTGGGACCGCACTGATACTGTCTTGTCTGCGCCTTGGCTGGGGATCGATACAACGTACAATATTGGCTTGCAGCCGAAAACATCGCGGGCGAAAACGTCGCGGAGAAAACAACTCAAGGCGAAAACGTCGCGGTACAAAAATTTGTGGTCGAAAATAAAGCGGTTCAAAAATTTCGCAGTTTAAAAACATTGACGTTGAAAAGATCGTGGTAAAAAATAAAGTATATACAAATCATAGCATTACGATAACATCGCACACATGCGTTTTTCAAATCCCATACTGACATATTATGTAACTGACTTTCGTCGTAACTAACAAAATCGACATCCAAAAAATTTATTAATCGCTATAAATGAAAATGTTAATGGCATTTTAAGAATAAACGGAAACAAAAACAAAATATAACTTTTATTAAAACTCTATCAGATTAACAAATGTGAAGGAAAGTAATTTAATAATTAACTAAGTAATTTTTAAAGAACAGTTATTCTCCATGCAGTTATTTATCGTCCTTTTTATAAGCATTTTTAGACTGTATTCTTCATAAAAAATTATCAGTAAAACTTTATAAAAACGTTTAATTTATCAATGAGCCTTGTTACTTAACTGCATAAGTTTAAAATTCTATTAAGTTTTATAGTTGCATTGATTTTCTGCTCATTTTTAATTTTTAAGTGCTTAAGTTTCCTTCTTATTTTTTCTGCAAAAATTTATCAGTTCATTCAAAAATACGAAATACAGAATTAAAAGAATCCATCTTTCCTTCTTTTATACGAACAAACAATTACAACTTTTCAAACCTGAAAACGCATGTGTGCTATGTTATGTCACGCAATGATTTGTAGGTATTTTATTTTTACCATGATATTTTCGAACGCGATGATTTTAAACTGCGAAGATTTTGAACCGCTTTTAATTTCGACGACGATATTTTCTACCACGATGTTTTCTCTTTGCTTTCTTTTCTACCACAATGTTTTGTACCGCGAAGTTTTCGCCTTGCGCTGTTTTCGTCGGTGATGTTTTCGGCGAACAACCGATATTTGGTTGTCTTTTGGGGGGTTTCATTCGGACCCCTGAGGGGGGCTGTCATGTGTATGGACCACTCTTTTGATTCTTCTTTGCTCCTAGAAAAGGTGCCATGGGCACAGGTGTGTTCGTTGTTCCTCCGTCATAGCGTTATTTGGTCCAGTGCTCTGTAGGAGTCCAAGGGGATCGCGGCGGATGTGCGCCCTGGACAGTCTCCGGGGTACTGACGCAACTCCCTGTAAGGCATAATCTTAGATCCAGGTCAGGAGTTCGTCTCTGGTGTTCTGTCACCTATATGGTTTCGAAGGCTCTTGCCAGCGACAGACAGAATCTGATACTCCTTGCCACGATAAATTTCGTGGGCTTGTTCTGATAAAGCTAGAGAAATGAGATTAGTCACAACAGCAACAATATATATGCCACATTATTTCTTTTAAAATAGTGCATAGCAATAAAACTTGTGGCAGCATCTTATTATCAGAAAAATGATTCAGCATAATGCTTATAAATGTAATTTGTTTTTTCAATCACATAATGTTTTATGTACCAAATCTGAGAAGTTTTTGGTTATCTTGTAAGGTTTATCCTAATTTTTATAACAGTTATTTTAAATTTAGGCATCTTTCTGTCTTATCTAGCTTCAGCTTACAGTTTCCTACCAGAATGTACTTTCAGAAACGCGGTTAATGCAAATGAGCAAAGAGTAGTATTTAAGTCGATGTTTCACCGACTTCGTTAGAGAGCCGCAGTGCCAGTCTAGCGCGCGTTTGCCTTGCGCTACGTCTCTCTAAGCTATTGCTACGCTAGGCCGTACTTTAGGCCCTTGTTTGGTTTCGCCGACTTAATTAAGATTTAGGGGCCAAATACTTATAATCTTGACAGCTTCAGTTATTTCAGTTAGCTTTAGTTAACCTTAGTTAAGTTCAATTTAATATTAATTTAAGTTCAAGCCCAAGTGGAGGCTTTGCTGTACGTTTCGAGTTAGGAACTGATTGTATCATATTTAGTTTAAGAAATAAAGGGTAGTTAACCCTTCTTACGACTTGCGTCTCTATTCACACACTTAAGCGATTATTCGCTTATTAGTGATTGCTGGGTTTCAAGGATCGAAATAAATAAGTAAAACCTCAGAATATCATAATATATTTTTTTCAAGAAAATCTGTTAAGAACCGCAAGTGAAGTTTCATTTTTGATTATTAATTTAAGTCAAAAACTAATTTGCTGTTCTCATCTGTATAAAAGTTTTATAAATGCTAATATTGGAAAGTTTTAAATTACATTTTAATATGGTTTTTCATTATCTGCTATCTGCTTCAAGCAAAATACCACTTATGCTTGCTGATTAAAAATGGTTATGATCTTCACGTAAAGTACTACCTCATACTATCCATTTTTATACAAAATCTAATCAATCTCTTATATTAATGCAGAAAGCTTAAATATTGAAAATGGAAATTTTGGAGAATTTTGTTATAATAAATTGAATAATAACTTCTTCACAGGGATAACAAGCCTTTATTCAGAGAATGAAAAAGTAAGCCGTCATACACCGGCGATCAACATTACAACGACTGCATACCTAAAGTTCAGAGCCTAAAATTGGCAGATTACCCAAAACATAGATTGCGTCATTTAACGCTCCGAGAGAGTACCACAAGCTAATAAAGAAAAAGAAATCACATTAATCATTGTATCTCGGGACATTCGGAGGTATAAAATAACAACAAATTTTATAAAAGATCTATCGCGGTCGAAAATATCATCACACTGATACATGCAGAGAGACTGACATCATTCTAAAAATAATGAAAATGTTGTGGGGACCTTGATTTGTGCTCGTTCATTCAAAACTCATTACTAAATTTTGAACCGAAACCTTCCTTTTACCTTCCAAAAACCTTTATAGCAAAAAGATTTAACTTAGTACGCTCATACATACAGATGCATAAATGATCCCATTAGTTCTAATAATTTTAACAGAAGAGAAAATTTTCAAATTTATCCCGAGAGGCTTATTCTTAAACAAATACTTCACAAAATGTAGTCGACTATCTAGACCTTCAAATAATAAACTACAAAAAGATTCTACTGTTTGACAAACATGCTCAATTTACGATTACCAAATCAATCAGTTGGACTTACAACACTTCTAGAAAGGTTGTTAGTCATAATACAACAGTTGACCAAATACAACGCATTAAGAATATTTTTACAGGTGCAATAGATCTACAACGCAAAATTCAACTACTTATTCAGATTCTTAAAAATAATCGATTACCAAATAACTTTATTAATCTTTGTCTTAAAAGAGCAGGCAATAAATACTCAATTTAAACAATTTGGTTGATAGGGATATGATAATTTATTCCTAAGCCTTTGAAAGGCGTAATATGTTATGTATGTAATTCTTTAACTGATAGATGACTATCTGTTAAAGAATTTGTAAATATTTCAATTATTGTGTATAATGTAAAAATCGTTTATTCTGGCATTTCTTTCTTGCTTTTAGTAACAAAATGGGCCTATTTGAAATTTCTGAGTCTACTTAGCAGCTCTTAAGTAGTAAAGATTTCTTTTACTTTTCTACTGTTCCTTTTCAAAGCAGACAATTAGCCAGAAATTAATTAATTTCTTTTGTTTGGTCAGTTTAAAAACGAATTTTACCAGAAGATTTTTCCGCCCAACAGATTTAAAATAAACCACACGCCACTTGTTTATCCCGCCTTCCAAAAATAGCATCCAACACCGTCCCCTCATACGCTCTCTCTCTTTTTCCTTCCAATCTACAACCCGATTCGAATTCCAAATTTCATTGTAAGAACGGAGAAAGTAACAGACATATTATCTAAGTTTCACAGCTAGCAAACACTAAGTTAATAAAATTCATTTCCGGTTTTTAATATATATAATATAAATTTTCTTTATTTCATACATTCTTAATTTTTCATTTTAGTCTTATGAAAATATATTTTTGTACATTTGTTCTTCATTGTTTAATTCTTTTAACAAAGTTTGCGTTGTTTTAATAAGATTTTAAGGCGAAAATGTCGGGGAGCAATATTTTTCAATTAAAGAAATAGAACTCTAATAATAATTCTATATTCCGATTAGAATACTACATTTAGAGCTAGACAGAACTACGAATTTCTTACCGCTTCTTAATTGCCAATTTGAATAATTTTAACTCAGTCGTACTAAATAGCTTTTCAGCTTTGATTCTTACTTGAGAAAAAGACGGTACACTCTCGCGTCTATTAATTATTGTTAAACGATCGGAAATTAGTTGGTTCCCTTAAAAAAACAAGGAATTTTCTGTTAACTGTGATAATTACTTAGTTTGTTGTTTGCACGTTTTTAATTATTCCACTTTAATAATTCAATTTTAAATATGCTAATGAGAAAATACATTTCATTAGAATTCTAACTTAATTTTATTT
>KK114362.1:161648-191511 GCA_000611955.2 Stegodyphus mimosarum | reverse complement strand
AAAACAACCACTTGAAAAATGAAAGAGAGGATTTTAGTTTATAAAAGTATGCATTTCAAATGCACTAAGAAGCATCGAATAGTATCTGAAATAAAAAAACAAATTATATTTATAAATTTTACTACTTTAGAAACATAGCAAATAAAATAGTTAAAATCGGTTATTAGTCTGTGATTTAAAAATTCATGGGCGTTTATAATGACTATGAGGTGAGAACGATTTTCCCTATTTCGAATGCTAATTACATTTAATTATTTTGTAAAGAACGTAAATATCTCAAGTACTCTAGAGTACTAATTTCTATTTATTGCCTAATTTTGAGGAAAGCACATTTTACAAACATTAGATCTTTGACTACGTGAAACGTTGAGCCGAACTTGCTAAAATGGCCTCTAGACAGATAATTGGTAAGTTAGAGAAAACGTATAATCTCTATAATTAAAATTTTTGGAGACTTACAGGAAAAACCATAGGACTTTCTGACTGCTTTATAAAAAGAATAAAGTTGATATTTAGATCTACAAGAAGGATTACAATAATATATTAATGATGAAATGGATGACCGTGATATTTATTTGAACTTGCCTCCCACAGCCAAAATTTAGAAATTTACTAAAACCGTTTCAGTTGAATGCTGATATTAAGGACTTTGAGTAATTTGTTTTAGAAGTAAATAAATTTAAATTGATATTTTTTAGTTTTCATACCATTTTATCACCGAATTATTTGCAATTCATTCTGAACTGCGTTATAAAGTACAGTTTTAGATTGTAAAATATTTTCTGTAATTCTTGACTTATGCATGGAAGTTTAAGGCATTTAGTTTTTTAATCGGTTCCAGGTTTTAGAATGGTGATTTACCTTCCTTTTTAGACTCTTGGTGAAAATTTAAATTACTTCTACCACTAATTCAAATATATTGCCGGTTTTCTTTGCAGAAACCTTTAGGCAATACGAAATTAGGAATACACTATGAATGAACGTAGCTTAAAACACCCGAAATTATTATGTTAGCATACGCTTATAATACAACACATTCGCTTTCATTCAAGTGCTCGTAAGTTTCCATCACAGTGTGATGTTCCTATCATTCAAGGTCCATTCCTCCTCCAAGATGTCACCACACAAATCATCTTCGAGAATGTTCCCACTTGCAGAGAGACATCCATAGGAGGTGATATGAACTCTCAGTGGAGAATTTGACTAGAGGCAGTGAGTAGTAAGGGATTGGGTGGGGGAGTATGCAAATTAATTAGACAGCGGCCTCTCCAGGAATGTGCAGCCTCCTCAAAGGTTCCATTATTAAGTAAATAAAAGTGATTGTGAAGCTACGTTTATTAATAAAATCATCTTAGCTCGAAGTGCTAGATGCCAGATACTACTTTTAGATGTTGGGTTTTATGGGTTCATCAAAACCAAGTGTGCAATTTAATGGACACGAATATTAAAAGCTCTTTATGACATGCCAGATATTGGGCTGTGTTCGTATGTTGGTATATTTATGACTTAGGATGAAATATTTTGCACTGCCTTGTTAACTGCATCTCTTAGTTGCAGCATATTATTCAAGTGATCTCTAGTTTTGCCATTTAATATCCAAATTTTATTAATATTACGTAATTTTATATTACTTTATGCAGTAATAAAAATATTTGTTTTAATAACATAACATTCTTTTGGATCTTTTAAAACAATTTGGTAAATTGTTTCAAAAATAGGTTCTTATATTTTGTGCAGCTTTGAGGTGTCATTACTCTTGCACGTCAGTCAAATATTTTTACTGATTTCTGTACCGTAGTAGCGTCAGTAGAAGCCAAAACAATAGCTTCCGTGCCGACAATCCTTAGCATTGTAAACGTAGTCGCGCCGTGCTTGAGGATTTTTGATACTGTGCAGCATAATCTTTCTTGAAACAAGGTACATGAGCTAACTGTACCATCCTTAAGTTATCCGGCAATTTGTTATCTGGAGTATTAGTGAATGAGACCTGTTGAGATTTCGCACTTTGCTGTGTGTTGCTATCCTAGAGCCAGATTCTCATAATAGTTACCAAACTGTAGAGACATTGGGTAATTTTTGAAAGCAGGAGAGATGGAAAATGAGCAATGCCCTCGCCGGGACTCGAACCACTGACCTCTCGAATACGCGCCGAGCGTGCTGACCATTACACCGCGAAGGCATGCGAAAAAGGCTGGAGAAATAATTGATAAGACTATTGAAAGCAGCAATTGCCCATCCAAGTTTTGACACCAGAGGCTCCGAGACCTCCTTATCACAAAAATAAAATTGACAGGCATCGGACAGCGATTTCATGTAATTTTTTGAAGCAAAGTTTCTGAAATCTTAGAAGTTCAGCAAAATTTGGGCAGCGAAAATTCTTGGTTCAGATTTTAAACACGATCGATTTGCACTATTTTCTTGTAAAACTTCTAACGGAGAGTAGTACCGAAATTATTTATTCATTTGCATTATTTGAAGCTTAAGGCAACAAATTTTACAGTAGTTTTACTGACTTTTAAACTTAGTGCATTTCAAAGGTCAAACTTTTAGTTTGAGTATTGGAATAGAGTTACTCCGTAATGTATTTTTTGAGGAATCCGAAAGTAATTGAGTATAAAAATGCTTTAAATGTAAAACTAATCTGACAATTTTAATAAAAGTTTTTAAATACGAAAACAATTCCGAAATTCGTGGATTTTTTTAACATTTGTGAAAAATGTCTGATTCTCGTGAAATCGTAGTTTTGTTTAATTGCAGCTTTTTTTATTTAATCTAAGTTTTTTAACATAATCGTTCCATGGTACATTAAGGCTCTAAGCAATTACTGCATTCAAATTAGATAAAGGTAGAAACAGATAGTATGTTTGAACTGTAAACTAGAATTGGCAAAGCTCCAGTGTGGCTATGATTGATGTCGAGTATTGGGCAATTCTGACTTCTTGCCTTAAGTCAGAGTTCAGACTGAGCAAGGAGAAAGCTGAGTATTAAATGGCTTCACTATATTCTGTAATAATATTAATGGTAGAATTAGGTTGTGTTATTCCTCAACCACATTGTTCCAACATACCATTTCTAATTAATTGTTTCTAGCAAACATATAAATTTCGATTAATTTAGCTTCTCTTTGCTTGCCTAACTTTACCTTGTATAGAAAAATTATCCTCTCACTGTTAAGTGATCTATAATACGCAAAGGTAGAAATCAATTAAGAATCTATATGTAGGCTTAGAGGTAATATTATAATCTAGGCAGCATCTCTCAGGTGAATTCACCACAGGTGATTCAGCATAGGCATAATCACCACACCAATCTAGGCAATCTCCGCAGGTGATTGAGGTATTGCTTATCTTAGCTAACTGCTAAGCTTCCTCCTCCGTTTTGAGGAAGAGCACACCGAGGACAAGCCGATGGTCTGGGACCCATCTTTGCTTATCACCTACCTCTCGAGAGGGTTTTCGACTCGCCTTGTGTTTTGAGTGCCCGCATGCCCTGCAACAGACACTGTATGCTTACAAACATACAAGCTTTCTCAGAGAATCGAAACGAGACCCTTGGGTATAGCGGTCAGCATTATTAACCACTAACCACATCTGGACAGCTATATAGATTTACGAAACAAAATTAACAAAACTATTCCCTACCTGTGTTGTTTCAAATTAGCAAACTTACGTTAGTAATAAGAGTAGTACAATCAAATCATCGTCTATTAAGTCTTTGCTCCAACTCATTTTCTTTTCGGATCAGCAAGCAGGGAAAATGCGCTGTGCCCTCGTCTCCTGGGTTTGAATACCAGATATTCCGAGCATGCGCATAGGGAAATGCGATTATACCTTATATTCCCCCTACGTAAAGTGTAGGTGTGGAAACAACAAGATACAATCTAGAAATCTATGTGGTGGCGAATTATAATCTATTTTTGTTTGGATATCGTTGTAGAGTCGGATAGGTGTCCTGAAAGTGTTAAAACATAACGGTTTAAATTAAAACATCCAACATCCACTATGGCTTCTTCAGGATTCGAAACATGGGTCTTCCGAGGCTAAACGAATGTGGTACCACTTACAATACGGGAGCACGCATGGGAGATGCGATAATTCCTTATAAAATTAATTTTTAGTCCCATCAGTTGCCAAAACAATATGACTTTTGAACACTAGCAGTTCGATTCAGGTTCAAATCTCGACACACGGGCAAGTTGTATTAAAGCGCTGGTGATTTTCTTCGCGTTTAAATCGATTACGAGTCAGTTTTAATACGTTTCTCTTATCCGTTCTTTTAGGAAGATAGTTCTAATGTTCTGTGCTGTAAATTCAATACAGTAGTCCTTAACGGAAAGCAAAATCACTCTCTAACTTCATATATGAAAGTTGTTCTCAACTGGAAGATTCCAAATTTTTGGTTAGCAACATGAACAGCTAACTTAGAGTTTCACATATATGCTAATTAAATACTGCTTACGCTCGTGGATTAAACTCAATTTAATACGCATACTGGCAAAGGCCGAAGGAAATCAAAGAATTGCAGAAAAGAAATAACATAAAATAACTGTTTAGCTAAATATAAACAATGAAATTGCAGCACGTGATAAATTTGTGTTATTAGTTTTAGAAACTTTCTTGTTTATCATTAAATAACGTTGAGCTAAGTTCCAACAAAACTGGAGGGAGCGATAAGCTTTAGCTTACCGGCGCTAATTATTACATAGGAATTCTTATTTATTATTATTAAATAAATTTGGATTCAATTCCAACAAAATTCCAGTCAGCGATATAGTGTTGTTAGAGTTATTTTTCTGAAATAATTAAATATATTCGATAAGCTGATTGCATCTTTTATTGTTCTGGAAGATGTGTAGAATTTTATGCCAATAAGCCAGTTATGATTTGAACCTTTACTTTAAATTCTCCTCTCCGTAGTCCTCACCAGATTGCAAATTAACTTTTGAGTATTTAAGCTGAGGGTTGGTGTTAGAACTTCTGGTAGCCTCGCATTGCAGTTGGTACTAATGTCAGTTTTTCTGATGCTATTCCGGCTTTACCCACTTTGTTAGCAGACGTTAAAATATACGCGCCATTGATTAATTGAGCCAACTTAAGGAGACTGTTTTGTGTTCTGTACTCGGTTACAGGCTACAAACAAGTTGAATAACAAACATTTGGAAGTGTCCAAACAGTAACCAAATCCTTAACGGATAAAAATGATGGTACGCCGAATCTGTTAGTACAAACGTGATCTAAAGGGGTAATTTAACCTTGATCTTTTACAAACAAATCATCTCAATTCTCGTGTATCAAATATTGAAATATTTGGAACATTTGCATTGTGTATAATTTAAACAATACGGCAAGTAAGAGTCCTGGAAACAACATTAAGAAAATAAACATAAATTCAGTCAACACGTTTTAATTTGAAATTACTTTCAGAATTTATTTAGAGCTAAGCATATGCAAACATCACCTACAAATTAGATGAAACTACTCTCCCAGGAGGTAAAGAATTCAAAAAATATAAAAATAATAGAAATCAGTATTTCTTTAACATTTTTAAATTCGCGTTCAACACAAATAATAGATTTATAAAAAATGCTGTTACGTTAGCAATTAATTTAACCAGTAGATCAATTAATCAAATTTTATATTACACTGTTACGAATCATTTTATGCCTTCGTTTTCCTTTTTGAAATTACAAATGATCTCACTGGGCATAATAGAGTAAATAAGCAGAATCTATTAACATATTTATATGTATAGCAAATGAAAACAAAACGCAATAAGAAAGGAAAAAACATAGTTAAGAAGCTATTGCATAAAGTCCTGCTAACCTATAACTAACACCTCCCTTTCTATTTAAAAAAAATGAATAACTATATTGCACTGATTAGGTGTTTAAGAATCCTTACTAATCGAACGACATAGAGATGTAAGCACCGAATCAAGGTTCAAAGTTTGGTTTTAATTAAAAGCTCTATTTCGAAACTTTAAGAAAGGTTCCATTTAAACACTTTAAAATACTCAATATTTTCTTTCTCAGTTAAGGCAATGAACTATTGCAATATTATTCGATTACACCTATTTTAAACATAGAACACCTTATCCGAAGAAACTTAAATTCTGAACTACAATTAATTCCTAGGAATTTATAAAAAGAAAATTAGCATTAACTTAGCTTGAATGTCCTTCGGTTTGATGGTTCGCCACTTCTAGTAGGCCATCAGAATCTGCCGGAGAAACAGAGGATCACTGAACTCCACGTGAGGAAATCACGAACAGTTGAAGCCAACGCCATGAATGGAACGGACCCCATGAAAGCGAGTGATCTGGAAATTAGAATGCTATCTCAGAAAACTTCGTCTTTTGCAGGTAACCACAATAATTACCTCCTTCCTGGATCAAGTGAAGACTGATGAAGTTAGATGGTATCTGGAACCCGCACCACTGCATAGGCATATGTAGCAAAGTTGGAGGACAATTACGACTGGAATGAATGATAGTATGACCATGGGGATATCTGGACGACGAAATTTATGCTCAGCATCACGAATCCAATAATGATGAAGCTTCACGTACGACGATGTGAGAGTCAAGCAGAAATTTAGCTGTAGTTGAAACAAATACATTCGGATAGCAGCCAGGTGTAAGTAAAGAATTTATCTTGGGAATTCCCCGAGGAAAGCACTATGTAACCAACTCCATTATTTCAAACAAAATATCGAACGGAAGTTTCTACTCGCAGCAGTATCCAAACGAGAGTAGTGTAGTCAAGGGGCAAGAGAGTGCTCCGGGTGCTACACTCCGGTTTTAATCCACAAATAAGACACATTTCTACAAAATCCCTCAATTTGGAGAGAATGTCTTCTCCAAAACGGCAAGAAGCAAATAGTACAAAAAAGTTCACTTCCCCTAAGTAGTTCAGAAAAGTTTCACACATCAAACCCCTTAATCGCCAAGCTGACACTGAAAAAGCAGCAACCGCTTTTCCCGAGAAAATTCAGCTCTCAGCAAGACAAGAAACAGGAGTCACCTTGACACGTACGCTAGGCAGAAATAACGACTTCAACCACCCAGAAATTTTAGCCAGAACAAAATTTAAACAATTCATTGGTCCTAACTCCTAATCGAATAAACGCACCTTAACAAACGTAGACGCATATGAAACATACAAATTTTCTGTTTATGTTCTATAAGTTTCAAATACATGGAATAATATTTAGTATTTTTAAATCACAATATTACGCAGAATTCTGACCTAATGCCACTGTCTTCTCACCCGAGTTAAATGATGAAAATTGAAGAACTAACTTCAAAGGTTTCTTACAAAATCCAATTCACAAAAAGTTTATAATTAATATCTTATTCAAATAAAATAATTATTGTGTATTCACAATTTAGAATAATTGATATCGATAATACGTAATATAGTTTTAATTAATTAGAATTAATTTAATTCACTTTAATTCACTATACAACATTTGTATGTAGTTCAAACTACGTTACCTAATTTGAATTTATCTTAATCATCTGTTATTTTAAATACCCGCTCGTAGCGGAGTTATGTTCCGTTATCATAAGTGCCACTTTTAATTTAAAGAGTTAGGTAAAAAGTTATTTTAACATTTCCACGACTTTTTCATCCTATTTCCAACTAAAACAAGAACTCGCTTGTCAGTACAGTAGAATCTGAAGTAAACTAAGTAAATTTTCTATACATATTCAGCAACTTAATGGTGTAGTTCTTATATTTATATTTTTTATTAAAAAAAACTTTAGCAGTTCCTTTTTAAAACGATGTTAGATTTTCGTTGCTTCTGTGCTGTTTTATTTCGAAATAAGTCAGCAAAACCTCAATCAGCGATAAGTGTCTGTATCGCTAACTAGCTATTTAGTAATAAAAAAAAACTGGTTATTTATCACTAATCGCAAACTGTTATTATCCGTTAATCATTGAATTATTAATTTCGCCATTTAAGAGATAGACTTCTAAGTGCAAATGTGATATGTTTAACACGCCAGTAATTGCAAAATTCTCGAAATTTAGATGAGAAGTTGACATACAGTAATATCCCGATTTTAGCGAATTCGAAGATTCTACGCGGTTCCATGTCCACTACAAAAGTATATGGCAACTGCAATCCTGACGTCACGACTCCGTTGAGAAAAATTAGAAACTTTGGAGAACAAAAACTGCAATGAGAAACACGGCTACTTACGAAGTTAAATAAAATGAAATTAGGAGCTTTATAGCGGTCCGCACACTCTGCGCCTATTCGATAGGTCAAAGATTCAACTCCCGATGAGGGCATTGCTCATTTTTTATGCCTCTTACTTCAAAATAACGTAACGACTCTACAGTGGCATGGCTACCGAACTAGAAATGGTGGTAGATGATGATTCTTCACCACCAGGATTTGGCGACTGGATCCCCCAATGCCCAGTCACCTTTTAAAAGTCGGAGTATGTAAGGTATTTCTCCCGCCTTCTTAGCGTGTTTTCGTCGTGTAATGGTCAGCAAACTCATCGCATATTCAAGAGCTCCGAAGGTCGAGTCTCGGCGATGGTATTGCTCATTTTCCATATCTGCTGCTATCAAAAAATACCTAATGTCTCTACAGTGGCGCCCGAACTAAAAAAATGTTGGTGGAAGATGATTCCCCGCCACCAGGATTTGGTTAATGGGTCTGCTAATCTCCAAGTCGCCCTTTAAAAGACAGCGTATATAAGGTATTTCTCCCGCCTTCTTAGCATGCCTTCGTGGTGTAACGGTCAGCACACTTTGCGCGTATTCGAGATATCCGAGGTTCGAGTTCCGGCGAAGGCATTGTTTATTTTTCTTGTCTCCTGCTTCAAAACAACCTAACGACTGTACATCTTTTACACCTTAAAAAAGTGTGATTTTTGTCACCAGACAAGTTTATTGACATCAACGCAATTCCATTTTAAGTAGCCCATTTATTTTAGTATTATTTTGTATTGATATGCATGAAAGTTACATTCTTTATTACATTCCTTTCTGCTAAAAAGTATTTCTTTATGCCTTAGTCATATTTAACTAAGGCTCATATGCACGGACCTAGCTATCAGGTAACTTTAGCGTATTTACTGTGTAAGGTTTTAGTTAAACTAACAAAGTTTTATTTTAATTTGAATCTTTCTACCTCTTCTCACTTTCAACTTCCCGTTAGAAGAAGCGCGCGTTTTCAGCTTTATGCTAATTTGAAGTGGAGCCATGTTCTATTTAAACCAGAGGTAGAAACCTCTGAGGGTGAGAGAGCTTTTAGTCTCAGACCACGATCATTCTATTCGACGTTCGCCTGACCAGCTAGCAGTTAAATTCTAAGCCATAGTGCTTGTTACGTGATTGCTTATTGCAATAAATCCAAGTGCGTTAGTATTAGTAAATCTTGCTACGCACCATTTAGTTAGAGGCCAACCTCGCGCATAGCTCTGTGAGCAAAGATTAATTTAATTTCTATTTAGGTTTAGTTTTAAGTTTAGCTGATTGTTCATTTTAGACCCAAGTGTGGTCTTTTACTTTCTCTATCCCTCCCGAGTTTGGAAGTGGTTGTAAATAATATTGATTTAATAAAAGAGGGTTTTAAATCCCCTTCAAGTGCAGTTGTTCTACCACTTAATCACAGTATCTACCACCAGAACATAGTTGCATTCAGCTCCCTGTTCCAGATCAGGACTTAAGGAGTTTCATAAAGATGTTTGCCAAGAATATGCACCGAACACTCAGTCCTGACAACTGTATTTAATAGGCTTATAGTTGCAAAATTTATTAAATGACTTCAAATTCATTATTTGACTTTTTCTCCAACCGCTCTGAATAATATCTGACTTAAAATCAATGTGCAAGAATGGATTCTTAGAAATGTGTTGATTTTGATTCCTTGCAAAGGCATAGCCACCTATATGGTAAAGAAATCTACATATTGCTTTCGATAAGAATAATTTTCTCCCATTTTCTCTCTGCCTGGTTTACCTTATCCAAATCGAATTTTTCTTTTCTTCTTCCTCGCTTTCTTATGTTGACTCAGAAAGTTCTTCATCTGTTGCATTAGAAAAGAGAGAAAAAAAAACCGACTTCGGCGTGTCTGAACTTGAATGAGCGCAAAGGAGAACTGGAAGACAAAATGTGATTTTGAAAAATCCCAGCGCCTCAGCGTCAGTTCGTTAGCGTAACGTAGTTCATGCATTTCGTTTTTTTTACTGAATTGATTACACTTTTCTTTCAGTGCAGAGAAGGTAAGGAATTGGGGAAATTCATTCTTTTAAAAGAAGATATCTCCTGTTCGATTTTCAAGAAGTAAGTTAGGATGTTTAAAAGATACAGTGTAAGAAAAAGTGAAATTCTCGGCAAGAATAGGGAATCTCCAGTCATAACTTGATTAGTTTTCACTTCTCCTTGATGGGTTGATAAAAATTTTGACTTATAACAGATGTAAGTAGCCGAATCACTTTAAGATGGAGGGTGTTGAAAATCTCTTGATTGAAATTCACGTTTAAATGTAAAATATCAATATTCTTTGATTATATTTGTAACGCTGTAGTATGATTGTTCTCGAGTTTTGTGCCGTCTTTCTATAGCGAGGCTTTTCTATTCTTTATAATCAGAAACCATACTATTGAGTTCATGTTTTTTGGAAGCGTGAATTGTAGACCCTACTTAGAAGACGAAGCAACAAATTTTCGCTATGTATTTGAGAACAGATACTACAGAAGAAGGTTTAAATAACCTTTCTCTTTGAAAATCGGTGCTCACAATTCACCACCACTTGCGGTTAAACGAAATTTAACAAAAAATAAAAATATAAAATCACAATAATTTAGGATGGCTAAACAACCGGATAGTTAGCTATCTAAACCACTAAATCGGCTGCACAGAGCAAAACCGAACCTAGAATATCACTATAATATGAGGGACGTTTAACAGCAACTATATAGCTAATTTTTAAACACGCAACATAACCTCGGAACTAACTCCGCTACTACCCTCACGAACTCTTGAAATGCAGCTTAAAGACTGTTTCTGAACGTACTTAGATTTTGCATAATACGTCGAAACATTTTGTATTCCGGCAGGAAACTGAAATCAGGAGGGAAATGAAATTCGAACTAAACATAATTGGTAAGAATAGAATAAGGTCTTTACAATACAAGGTGTTCCAAATAAAAGTACATACAAGCCGAATTCAAAAGCCTACTAATTTGATTTTTCTTGAAACTGACAGTATCAGTATTCTCTTCTACTTGTTTTTGTTAATTCTAAGATACAGTAAAAAATCCTGTTAATGATCACATTCTTTTTAACATGACAGCAAGCTAATGAGAAAGAAGGTTAAATACAAGAAAATTCTCTAACAAGTGAAACAAAGAGTTTTTGTTGTCGTATCGTTCACGGAAAAAACCTCTCACAATTAGCCAAGAACTTTAAGTTGAATTTCATGTTTCACCACAAATCTATGCCATTATATATACACGTTTTGAAAGATCCCACTAGATCGCACTGAAACGAATTGCCTGATACTTACAAGTGGCAGGAAAACACTTGTAGCGTATCCTGTGTGAGATTGCTGTAGCGTTACTAAACCTTTGGTGGTGCCGGACAAAAAAAATGATTATTGTGAAGGTGGTGCTTGACAAAAGTCCTGGTCACGGCACAAATATTGTATACCGTGCTTACGGCATCGAGGTTGAATAACTAAAAGGTTACCGAAAAGTTGTTGCTAAATCAACTAAAGCCTTATGGAGAAAAAAGCGATGGTATCCTGAATCAGTTGGTATGAAACCATAACCTAGAGGGTAAACCCTGTAAAGAATTACTAAGAGGATTTAACTTTATCACTTAACAATAAGTCAACTCATTTCAAGAATACCAAATACGAGAATATTTTAAACTTCAGTTGCGTTGCTTTGGTGATAAACAACCCTTGGTTGTAAGAATTATAGAAGCACAATAAAAATAAACATAAATTCAAGCAAACACTACTTAATTTTAAACCACGTTAAGAGTTTATTTAGAGCTAAATAATAATTGCAACACTCTTAAACACTCTCCAGCGAGGTATGAAGAATCAAAAGTAAATACAAAAACATAATACACATCAGGCAACAATATATTTTTACTACTATTGTTCATAGTTTAATATTCAACAGCTAAAAGAAGTCTAATTGATCCTTATGGCATTACGATATTACGATATATTACGATATATTGGTTACATTTTTATCGTTGAGTATCATTTAGAGACAATTCATTCAGGTTGAGTTATCCCAACCACGGAGCATAACTTGAGGTAATATGTATATATCTATTAATATAAAATAACACAAATTACAGTTATAGGACTATGGCACTCGCACTTCTAGCATGCGGCTAACCTCACCGCTTCTTCTACCCCCCCCTAAAAAAAAAAAATTGGACAATGAATTAATTAGAACTCGGAAAGATAAAAAGAATTTACATCACGTACGAAATTTCGCTTATACCAGTGATGCAAACGTGCACCGAATCAGAGATTAATTCTAGCATTTAAATAAGGCTTAATATTTACTAGACTAATATTTACTATATTACTTAATATTTATTTAAATTATACCTTACATTTAATAATATTTACTTCAAATTTTAAATAAGAGATTCAATTAAAATTTTGATTACTCATTACATTTTTCTTTTCTTTTTAAACCAGCATTCCACTTACCAAGTTATTTACTTAAGTCAATCTTGAATCACCATGCAAGTTATCTAAAGAAGCCTAATTGTATCTTTTCTGAACCTTACAAAGTAATTTCTAAGGAAGTTAGTTAAGGAAGCCAAGTAATCAAAACTTATCTGAATAGACCACTGGTTCGAGGGGCTGCTGTCTTTTCATATTCCCAAGGAAACCAAGGAGAAATCCGGAATGATTGTGTTAAATAGAGACGAAGGCGTAAATGCAAGTCCGAGTTTCACGTTGCAGATGTTCTCGGAGGCCTAGGACAGAACCGGAGTAAACTGAGACTGAAGTTTCCCGAAGTACTGAAGCCGGATGCACCCAAAGTCTTCGAAACGTAAACCGTGGAATCACGGTCAACCTGAACTCACAAGAACTAAATAAAAACAGGAATAAGAATGGTCAAAATTTGGAACTTTGGCTTGAAGTAAAGGTCCTTGGTAATTTCACAATCGAAATTACCTAGGACCTTCACTTCAAGCCACACCCTACAATATCAACTCAACTCTGCTTGAAACAGATTCTGAAAAATAATTTCTTTCGAAATAAAATGGAAACTCTCATCTACTATTTACCCATTAATAGCGATAACCTAAAAGCACCATAACAAATATCTTAAGAACTAATTAATTGTAACTATCATTGTATATTCATTGCAACCATTTATAAATTTTTCTAATAAATGCCTGACTGGTGGCAGATAGTATCCATCAATAGAGAATAAAATCCGAAAGTCTAAGCGATGGTGTCCCTTCTCTTCGCCCGAGTTAAGTGACAAAAATTTAAGAACTTATAGGATCTGTGTCTTTTTGGCCACATAAGCTAATCTATATCCTACTAATGAACCTGGCGAATTCTCGCACAGGCTTGAAAGAATACCAGCAGAGAAGGGTGAAAATAACCCTTTATTACTTTCAACAATGAACAGAAGGGCATGTACTTCGGGCTTTACAAAAACACCGACAACCTGCGGTGGAATTTAAAACGTTAGCACACAAACCTGTTCAAGTCTAAAAAGAATAACGCTGGATTAGCACTTTAAGTTACCGCTAATCAAGGTTGTCTCGACAAACCTAACCGGCGTGACAATTATTCAAAATGGACAAAAGGTATCAGCGTAACAGCAAGACTCCAAGATTCACCCCCTAAAATACTCACTTAACTTTAATTTCACATCCTGGCAAGGAAAGGCGAGGGGAAGTTAAAGAGTTCAGGAAAGATAACAAAAATCTGAATAATAGGTTATGTAACCTATTATTCAAAATTAAGGGAAACCCTACAAATCGAACTTAAACTTTTCTTACGATAACCCAATCCACAAAATGAATATCTAACACCCTTAATTAAATAATATAACGGTTATGTAGTCGAAATTCGGAATAATTTATATAAGTAATACTTGATAATGAGTTTAATTAATTAGAATTAATTTAATTGAATACACAACACTGCACTTAACTGTACCATACCTTAGTAGGTTCTTGTTAATTATGCCCTAATGAAAACAGTGTTGTACTGAAATTCGATCTAGGCATACCTTTATTTTGAACACCCCGTAATGTGTTCTCTTTCAGTTTGCTTCCGCGAGTATGTAAGATAATTCAAAATACATAAACAAATGGACAAAAGTGCATATCTGTGATAGCTGTAGTAAGCTATTTCTAAAATACAAGTATAAAATAGAAACATAGCACTCTAAGCATCACTTGGCAATTTTGCAATACTGGAAACTTCGCCATTTTTTAAATCAGTGCTCACTAGAATATTGATTTGCAAAATGATATCATCAGTGGTCGAAAGAGTTTACGTGTTCTAGTAAAAGCAAGAACTTCATTTAGAACTATTATTAAAAGAACTTTCTGAACTGAGTGTACTAAAGGAGACCCCTGAGATTCATGACAACACAAAATGGGTGAAAGTGCTTGGATAGAAAAATCTACTTGTGCAAGAAATTATGAAAAGCACGATCGTCCATCAAAAAACACATGGTTGAAAACATTCGAGAAATTTCACTACGAAACTCCAGCCTGCCAGCAAAAATTTATCTCAAGCAACAGTGTAGTTCATGTTATACAAGCTTCTAAAGTTAAACACTTCCAAATTTAGTATGGTACAGACACACAAAACTACCTATGGACTAAAAGAAAAAGAATTCCGTTTGGACCTGCAAGCATATGTGGAAACGCAAGGGTTCGTTTGCTGACCTGTATTTACGGAAGAAGTCGCATTTCGTTTGAAAAATACACATGATATTAGATTTTGAGGAGCAAAATTTCTGCATGTTAACGCGTTAAAAGATTAAAGTTTTTTAAGTATTTATAAAGCTCTTCAAATGTCCCCAAGAATATAAATCAAAATCTGCGATATATTATTATATTTTAATTTCCGATATTATAAAATGGTCTATGAGTTTTAATTCCACGAGTCCATCCTCCCAAAACAGGAGATACACAAGTGCATATTATAGTAGTCCCATATACAAAATTTCAATGTTCTGAGGCTACTCGTTTTTGAGTTATGCTTGATACAGATATACTACATATATACAGACGCTACAAAAAATCTTTTCTGAATCCCTTTTAAATCAGTTTTATAATTCTTTTGGAGAAAAATAGTCCTTTATTCTGTAGTTACGTACAGGTGTCACACAAAAACATCTTTATATTGCATTCGATAATTGTCAAAAGGCTATTTTTGTTGAAATATGATACGCGGAATTTTTCGTGGTTACACTAATTTCTTTACTTCTTACAAAGAAATAAAAATTCATAGACCAAATATATATTGGTCATTTTGAGTAACAGACATCTGAGGTTACACTTTAAGAGTAATAAATAAATAATTTATAACTTCGTTCCGCTGGAGCAGATATATGAAACCAAGTGAAGCTCAAACCATCATATGTAATAGATTGACTGCCATGATTTAGTAAAATTGCATAGATGCGTGAATGTGATGCTGTATACGAAAGTGAGTTTTATATGTTTGTTTAAAAATTATTTAGTAACCAACTCTTTCAAACCATTTCTTATTTCTCATTTGTATTCCAATACTAGTTTATAGCTCCTCGAATCAATAAAATCTGCTTAAGTTTCCTTAGAACCTAGAAGTGAAACATAATGCTCACATTGGGAGAAAGTAAACTAAATGGGTTTGATAGCTATTTAAAAACCGTGTACTGGCAAGTACCATTTTGTGCACTATTTAAATCAATGCGAAAGGGAAACATATATAAGTAAGCTTATGACAACGCTGATTTAGCGTCTTACTAATAATTTTTAGCTAATTTCTATGATATGATTCTTAGCTTATTACGATACTCGCGCGACCCACAGATTTATGAAAATGGCATGAGAAAAGACAATTAAATAGTAGTATATAATCTTAACCGTAAGCTTATTGGAGACGTTTCTGTATAAGTCTCTTGCAGGGTTGATGAAAGCGCTATCAAGAACTTATGGCTGAGCTTAGTAACTGCTTAGAATTTTTTTCCATTCTGACCCCAAGTGTGTTGCAGATTTCAGTTGAGATATTATTGTAATCACATCACAATCTTAGTGTAATGACAAGCAGTCTATCGTTGAGAAGTTTCACAAGAAAATCTCTAATTTTAGTTTGTTTTCATTTTAGAATTTAACATCCATAAACCGTGGTTAATAAAGCTAATGTTAAGTTTCAGTTTTGTGTTCTATCTTGTGTCTAATAATTAAGCAGTATCAGGGAAAACATCTCCCTAACCATAGTATTTAACTTCTGTGGATAGCTTTCAAACGTTTAGAAGATAAGAACTGCAGTTATGTCACACCATAGAAATTCTAACGTGACGAATACCTGGGAAACAATAAAATCGTTTGCTTTTACTTCGCTTCGGCATAACTATATTTTAAAACTCATAGTTATTACTGGGTCAGTAATCGTAACTGTATTCTGAAGCTCACATTCATGACACAATTCATGATCTAGCAAATGTCACAAATGTTGTCGTACGCAGATTTCTGTCTTGGATTTCAAACAGCAAAGCGAGTAACATTTGTAATTGTATAACATGATCTATTAGCTTAAAGAGCAAATTCTAAGCTTATACGTAGTGCTCATTTGGCTTACAGATTATCATCCTCCATGAAATTGCCCAGATTACCCCCGGGTCATTCATTTCTACTCAGCACGATTCCATTGGACGTTTCGGCTTGTGTTGCTGATTCTAGCCTACTGCAGACTGTAAAATTATTAATTATATTCATTTTACGTCCTCAGTCAAATGTCTCGTTTACGATTCAGCTTGCATTTATAATATCTGATTTACTGTATTAATGCCATGGTGGGTTAAATAAACGTATTCATTCATTATTAGAAATTAATTATTTCTCGGTTATACTCAGGAGAATACATTTTGAATTCACTAGCCATCTTTGCTGTAGGAGATTTTGCTGAAATCTGAAGTATAAATGAAACAGCTCTCAGCCGTACACTGGCGCAAACTTTAGTCAAAAGTTCTTTATACCTTTAAAAAATCACAATAGTCTTCTTCTCTTTGTTTTTCTTTCCCTCCCTTTTCTTAAGGAGAAAAATATTCTGCACAAAATAAGCAGACTGAAGTTTTTTCCTTCAGTTACTATCAAATTCTTATTAAAAAATTTGAGTGTCGGGGAGGGACACCTTCCTATAATAATTTACAAGATAATAGATAACACTAACGTGAATTGCATAAAGTAGTTCTTAAAATAATTTGATAACCTGATAATTTAAAATATTAAGTGGTAAAGGTGGCTCAAGTAAAAAATGCCTTCCAACTTACTATATGTTTTATTTTTATGGTTTCAATTTATTATGTATAGTGTAATATTTTAGAAGCTTATATACTTTAAACCATTGATTTTTTCTGAAGCAAAGCAGCCATATGCAAAAGAAATTCTTACTGATTTTGTTACACACCTTAATTAAATAAGTTATGGAAATAAGACAAACGTTATGCTATTAAACTGTTTATATACGTTACATGATCACAACTAAAATGATCAAATGATTCTCATAATCATGTGACATCGTGAGCTTCAAATGGGTGGTCACACGTTATCAAACATCCGCAGAATGAATTAGCTTTAATTTACAAATCGAGGCTTCGCTACATCGTAGCAGTGCAAAAATGAATTTGAAGAACTACGGTTCAGTTTCTGAATTTTTAATCTCAATAACTAGTTCATTGGCGAACCTTGCTCTTATGATATCTAAATACCTGGTCGGTGTATGATTTATATCGAAAGTTAACTGACATATGCTGCACTATCTGATATATTGTGTTGTATCATTTTTATAATAAAGGAAAATAAACTACTTGCTTCACCTTCTGCACTGGTTTCTTAAAACTTTGATGGACATGACAATGGCGCATCACGTAACCCATTCAATATACTTTAACTTAGATTCGCTAGTATGACCGGTAATAATTCAGGGTTTTTATTCGTTACTTACGTGTAAGACAAAACGTTTTCGATAGTTTAAAAGTTCCTGGCCTTGTTTCTAATTACCAAGATGTCGGAATGTTCATAATGATAAAAATCTCGTAAGAACGTATAAATATTCTTAGATTCGAAATTCGCTTTCAACTCTCTTAGAATCTCAAGAACCTAAGTTTTTCTTCAATTTAACTTAACACATCTGAATTCTCTTATAAAATTTAATTCTTGACACAACATTGGTTACGGCATTTTCTTTCAAAAATACATGTTTAATCTTTAAATTATACTCCTGATATCTGAGTGTTTGCCTGCTCATTCTTGGCGGTAATGTCTTATCTAAATACAGGCAAGTAATAGCGGCATCTTCCGTATATATATATATATATATATATATATGAAATTGTAGGCTTTTTGTCGAAATATGATCTTAATTTTTGAACAGCTAACAGGACCAGCTGATATTATTTCTTTATACAGTGCTGTAATTTATGTTGAGTTTGGTTGAGAGATTTACTAAAATATGGTACCACCTTACAATCCTGTAAACGCACAACTGCCTTCACGAACTCAGACGTGTCTGCAGCTCTCTCCAATTTACCCTCCAGGTCAGGAAATTTCAAGACAAGAGCCTAAATCAAAGCGTCTTAAGCTTTACAAAGGCTGTATTCGCCTTCTTTGACTGAATTAATTTTATTTCTGTTTTTACTAAATACAACAAAGCTCTGGAATTTCTTTGAGAACATACTGTAGTATAAACACAACTCTATAAACGACGCAAATTTCTTTCCCGAAATCGGCAGCTGTTAATTTTTAAATCTGCTTATTTTGGATTCCTCAGTCTCAAATTATTCTGTCTCTCACTGGAAAATAAAGAAGCTCTATATAACTATGGCAGTCTCAAAAGTGCATACCGTCCCGATTGTGTGACAAATGCCATTTTTAGCACATTGACAAACGCCATTTTTTGCATGTCTCCAGGCCTCCTGCCTACTTGGAAGCACCCAGAAGTTAAATCGAATACAGTCATATATTTAGCTGACTTAAATTTCCTAAATATTTCCTCTATTAAGCATAAGTTGAGAATAGGCTAGTTAGTTATTTAATCATTATAATACTAAGGTAAATGTTTTTTTAACTTTTACATTCATTAAATATGCACCAGCGTAGTTTAATTTACATGAACAAAGTGATCCTGGGTGCTCGTAAGTCATAACTGTAAGAAATGTTTTGCACACTATTAAAAAACGTTAATAAATTAAATTTAACTCAGAAAATATAAAATCTTTAAAGTGTTTCCTTTCTTTGCTCAATAGCATGTGCAAAAGTAAGTATTTAAACTACCTCCATTTATTTCTGCTTCCTTAATACTATGGATAACAAATCATATAGAAATAGTAGTCTGATTTAACATTTACGTCTATGAAATATGCCTAACTATAAAGAAATAACTTTGATTCTGATGTTTTATTATGTTCAACACGTACTCAAAAATCAGAATTTGCATACTGTTCAAAATATATGTATAGTAGAGCCTCGATTATCTGTGGTCACTGGGATTGCCGTCACCTCGGATTATCTAAAACTTATTTAAAAGCACTAAATTTAAAATCATACCAATTGCTTTCAACAAGACTTCTTGAAATTTTTTATTTGGAATTGAAAACTTAAAAAAAATTAAGTTCACAAGGACTACTATTAATATTTCAACAAAACCTTGTGATATTACATAAAACCTGTTTCCTTGTAGAGTCATTAGGTTTTCTTGAAGCAGGAGACATGAAAAATGTGCAATGTCCTCACCAGCACTCGAACACTGGACCTTTGGAATAAGCTTCAAGTATGCTTCCAGTTACGTTATGAAGGCAAGCAAAAAGAAGGGAGAAAATACCTTACATCCTTCAGTTAAACAAACATTATATATAGGTTTTTATTTCGTAACACAAATATAAATAAAAAATAGAATAAAAACTGCATGAAACTTTAAGGAAACTGTGAACCTTTGACAAATTTCTTGCACTCCATTTTGTGAAATACTGAATTCAAAAAACTTTCTTTTGAGATTTATATCTCCAACATCACAAGATGATTTTTATCATCCAAAACTATGGGAGAAGCAGCAGAGCATTGCCATAAATTTTACAAACTTTTGCGTAAGGCTTCAATGTCCGCTAATTACCGAACAATAAAAGGCTGAAAACTCGTATTTCAGCCAAGATTAAAGATTACAGTCCTAGGAAACAGCTTAGCTGTTCTCAGTTTTCACGGTTTTGTTACATGTGACAAACATGAATGCAATTCACATTCTTTTAAAAATTCCTTCACGAAGACATTCCGTCTTTAGGCTGATAATCTTTGTGCTTCTCCATAGTAATCAAAATAAACAGAAACCAAGACTTCAACGTAGACTAACTTTCAAAATGTCAGTTTCCGTTTTATAACATCATTCTCAACATTATTGGAAATTCTGTTCTTCCCCGGATCCATGACGCGAAGTTTTCTTCGTCATTTAAAACTCGAAAACTTAGTCCATTGTTTTCTACAATTATTCGTTACAAAATATCGTCCTTTTATCCTTTGAAAATTTTTTGGAAATTCATTGTCGATTAGAGTTGCTTTCTTCTTTATAACATTAACACTTTAACATGTAAAACACACTTTTATCTATAATAAGCAAGAGGAAGGCTGTTAAATGACTTCCCACAAATAAGAAATGCCAAAAGAAAAAACTGATAAAATTCGTGAACGTTAGTGATTTTAGCTGTACCCTTTCTAATGTTGTTACATTTGGCCAACGATTACTTTAAATTGATCTCTGGTTTGGTTAACAGAGACCTCGGTTGATAGAGGTCTGGTTAATAGAGATCTTAGTGTGTTTATTACTGCAATGCACTATAATGCCTGTAAAAGCAGTGTTTGTGCTTTGTTCAGTAGCATGCAGTAAAACAAGCATTTCTACTGTCTGCACCTGCTTCTGTTTTTGCCAGTAATTAAACAACCATAGTATGTGTAATGCTCTGTTATAATATATAACTGAATTTTAAAATGTTTAAATAGATACTTAATTTTAGAATTTTTTATTTTTTATTTCGAAACAATTTAAAATTATTATTAATTTCTCTACGCCAAACTTGCGTAACTAAAAATATAAAAGAGTATTTCTCAGATATGATTAAGCAACTCACACGCACACACACACACACACACACACACACACACACAAACACAAAAAAAAAGGTTTTCTATCTTCCGTTATACTGGGCCGATTGACAAACTTGTGCTTTTCATGTCTCAAAAGCGGGGCATAGGATATACATTAGATTTACACATAGCATTGCTTAAACATATGTATTTTGATACAAGACGGGACTTTGCCTGAAATGACATACCAATTTCTTTCCATATTTCTATTCTACGACTCAAATTAGGCTTAAATATTAGATGTTATAAAATTTGGCGAGAAATTTAAAAGTTTATCTTGCCGTACGTTTTTAGTTTGCGCCAAGAATAATTTCTCTTGGCGAAATTCTTACATTATGGTAAGCTATTTTCCATTCCCTTTCACAGTGCTCGAGTTGAAAATAGGTGTATCGTTTATTCTTTTTAAGAATTTTAACGAAGTGCGTAAACTGCATTTGGTGTTATTATAGCTTACAGCAAGTATGCCAAATTTCAAAATGTGGAGAATATATTAATTTACGTAAATCTTGCAAAATATTGAATAAAGAACTCTGATTTTTTTTCAGGTATGCTTATAGATGCATCTGTTTTATGCTTAGAAATACCTCTACATCAAAGATGAAGGTAAAACCTTTATAGGTTATCGTTCAAGTAATTTTTTAAAAGATCTATAGGATTACTAAAAAAATTTAAAAACTAATGAAAAAATATCTTTGAATTTAATTTGGATTGATTTTAAATTTCGAATTTTGAAAGAAGGTATCCAGTAAGTTCAATAAAAAGAGGAATATTAGTAAATATATACCAAATTTAATTAAAATTAATTAAAAAAGAGTTAAAATGCTTAGAGCTAATTTTGTAAAAACTACTCGGGTCATTTTTACAAAACTTAGCACTTTGGCATAACTGGACTTACAGAATCGAAATATGAAAAAGACAGGTGTGTCGTATTAGAAATTATCTGCTTTTATTTCAGAATACCTAAGTTAGAACAGTGTTATATATAAATCTAATATATATCCTAAGTCTCTCTTTTGAGAGATGAAAACGCAAGTTAGATTTCGTCAGTCGACCTAGTAGAAAGGGAGATATAGAACTATCCTTTGTGCAAGTTATACCTTATAATTAATATGAGTAAATATATTAAAAGATCAGAAATGTAAAAGAAAAACCTATACACTGTTTCAAAGATAGCACTCAGAGAAATATTCTTATTGCAGCTATTTAAAAATCAACATTCTTAAATGTAAAAGAAAGAACGCATGATAAATATAACAAGAATGATTTTAAATGCGTTTGGTCTTCATCAAAGAGAATCTAAGACTTAACATCATTAATCGTTTTTCTTATTCTTTCTCCAACTTCATGAATCAAGGCGTTTGGTTTTTAAGTTATTTCCAGTAGAAATTTTTTATTTGCAGAAAAGAAACAGTTAAATCAAAATTTTAAATTAGGTAAGGAGCCACAACTTCAGATTGGCTTTAAATTCAGATTTGTTAAAAATCTACGCCAATATAAGTTTGCTTTTTGGCATAATTTAAAATTTCGTTCTTTGTTTTCCATAAATAAAGAATAAATTTTCCCCTTTTGCAGGTCAGTACTTGCATGTATTTGCGTTTCGCCTGATGTAACAATAAACATAATTTAAAAGGATTTTTACTTTATTTTATTTGGAAACTCACAGCCTTTTAATTGTATAAATATCTGTAACTATATACAAAGAAAATCCATAAATACACTCATTAGCATAAAAATATGCGCACCAACAAATAATTGTGGGATCGTAACGAAACTTGGCATGAAGGTACATGTCGGGAAGATATGCAAATGATTAGAAATGCAGTGTGATTGCACATTGCGTAATGCCTCTAGAAGGCGTTCAACTTCGTTCTTCTTGGAGCATAAAACAGGTAAGCAGAGCGTGTTTGAGCGTACTTAATATTTTGCGAAGGAAACGCTGAGGTAGACATGCTGTTACGCCGCCATAGAAGCCAATATCAGCAGCTGTCAGAGTTCGAGAGGAAAAGATTCATCGGAATGATGGAAGCCGGATGGCCACTCGGCGAGTAGCTCGTCAGGTAGGCCGTTCTGATTTTATGAAGGAGATGTTGGAACCAGTAGACAGAAGAAACGTCGTTTACACGGCGACCAGGCTCAGAACGCTCTCGACAGACCAGTCGTCAAGAAGACCGTTACATCATACGACACGCACACGTAGGGCCAATTGCCTCATTCGCCGCGATCGAGACAAAGGCAGCAGCTTCATTACGGGCCTCTGTGTCTTCGGTAACCATCCCAAGGCGGCTAGTTGAAGGATATCTAGTATTGCTGCGCTCATTACGTGTGCTGCCAATGACACCCACCCACCGACACCTCCGTTTGGAGTGGCGTCGCTCACGACAGGATTGGACTTTAACGGAATGGAACCGGTCGTCTTCAGCGACGAATCTAGATTCAATCTGACCAATGATGACAATCATATTCGTGTATGGAGGCCACGTGCTGAACACTTCAATCTTGCCCTTGCTTTACAGAGGCACACCGTTCCCACAGTTGGTGTGATGTGATGGGGTGCCACTGCTTACGATACACGGTCACCCCTAATATTGATCCAAGGCATAATGACAGGCCAGAGGTACATCCATGACATTCTTCGGCCGTATGTTTTACCACTCATGGCAAGGCTCCCAGGAGCCTGTTTTTAACAAGACAATGCTCGGCTACACACAGCACGGATCTAGAATATTGCATCCGCCACATTAACACCCTTTCTTGTACTGCTCGATCCCCAGATTTGTTACCAATCGAGCTTATATGGGATCATTTGGAACGGCATGTTAGACAGCCTACGAGACTGGCCGAACTAGAGGCATGTTACAGCAATTGTGGAACGAGATGTCTCAGAGTACCATACGAAACTTATATGCCTCAATGTCTTCTCATATCGCATCGTTCATTTGCGCTAGAGGTAGTCCAACAGAGTACTAAAACTTCCGTTCATGTGTATTTTTTTCTACAATACATGATCATTTTTTCTTTGATTTTCTAATCACTTACTTATATCAAAGTACTTACATATACAAAATTTCGCTTCATTCTGACAACTCTTTCTTGGTGGGCAAATTTTTATGGCAATGATTGTACATATATATATAAGCAAAAAGAGTAAAATTCTGAAAGCAATCGCCTAAAAGTAAATTTGATACCGTAGTTCCAGAGATTAAAAAAACGTGAACAAAAAATAATTACTAAAAAGTAAAAGTAATTGCAAAAAAACTAAAAAGCTAAATGTTGGTATTGAAGAAATTCAACATTTAAAAAAAATTAAAACACGTAAATAGTTCAAAACCAATTTAAGCACAAGCTAAATTAAATATTAAAAACACTAGAATAAATGACAAAGAATGGCAGTAAATGGCAATTTAGCCTAACTCGAGGTTCATCACGGACTTATCAGGGAAAAAGCGTGACAGTTTCGAGCACAGCTAAATTCCATTACGTGATTCGTCAAACGACAATAATTGAGACAGAAGCAAAAAAACATTAATAGAAAAAAAAAGGAATCTACATAACACAAATGGTCTCAGTTCTTATCGTTTCTTTTCCCGACGCGCCTGCGATAAATTTAAAATTAAAACAACTACTGAAAAAAACTGTACCCCACGCTTTGAACACATCACATTCCTACTCCTTCTTGCTACGTATAGGATATCACTCCGTTCCCTTTTCTCCGTCATCAGTCATAGAGAGTTCATAATCACCAGTCTTTCTTCATCAGTATTATCATAAGACGCAGAACAGAAAAATATACAGTCAAGAAGGGCGTAGAGATTACGTTCATTAAGATGTATAATTTATTTTAGAACTTGTTTCTTAAGTATAAAGAAAACGGTTTCTTATCTGCTATGACTGCAAACACCCGAATCTTCTCTTTTAAATTGTTACATACATTTGCCAAAAAAATATCTGTACACAACGAGGAAAACTTTGCTAAGAAACTCAGTGCTAAAGAAACTGCGATATTTGAATTTTTTATCAATTATTTATTGCTTATTTTGCTAACGTTTCAATACACATATTCATGCATGTAAGTTTAAAAATATTTTTACAGCAAAAAAATAAATAAATAAATAAAAATAAAAAATACTCATCTGAAAGAAAACAGAAAATGTATCCGTACATAGAAATATCAGTTTAAAACATCAATCTTTTCTTTAAAGTCGATTTTAGTAACTTGTAGGGTATCATTGTCATTTGAGAGCCTTTACAAGTAGATTTGACGTAGACTGAACCAGCTTCGTTGTATCTTCCTTGGTTATTTTGAGCTACTCATTTATGATGACGTTTCTTAGTATTTATTTAGAGGGTATGTGGTGCTGATGGATCCTACGCTCCAATAAATCTCACAAATGCTCAATGGGATTGAAATATGGGGATTGGGATGGTATACGTGGTTGATATCTCAAGCAACACAGCTTCACATTTTTCTCCGCATGCTTCAGATCGTTATCTTGCTGAAATTAGAAATCTTCACCATTTTCTACTGCCGTACGCTTTGTTTCATATTGGTTCTTAAAATGTTTAAACCGACTGATCCATCGTGGACTCTATAAAGATGAGTTTGCCAACTCCGTTCATTTCCATACATGCCCAAAACATGACACCAACCTCCACCGTTTTTGACCGTTAGTACAAAATTGTCTTCAAACGCAGCACCGCTCTTATGCCATATTACCTTTCTTCTCTTGGTTGCAAATATAGACAATTTGCTTTCGTCTGAGATATCCGATTGTTATTTATATATTTATTAGCGAAATCTACTTATTTCTTTCTGTAGACATCCAATATATATGGCGTTTTACGCGCTACACAGGCACGACATTCAGTCTTCTTTATAATGTTTTGAACAGAATCTTCATGGATGTCCTTGCCAAAAGAGGTTTCGATGCTGTCTCCTATTTGGGAAGCAATGAGTCTTTGATTCTTTTCCACAGATTGCAAAATACAAAATAGTTCGTTTTTTGTCGTACAATTAATTTTTTAGGTCGTCCAGTACGCGGCTTTAATAAAATTAAACCAGTGGAATTGAATGAATGTACGACGTATAATGGACAGAAATATAAGTCGTTCTTAAGATCTGTTCAATTTCACAGGAAGTTTTGCCTTCTCTTCCACGTCTCAGGATAATTCCTTTCTCGTTAGCTGTGATTTTTTTTACTTTTGAGGGTCATCAACTTTTTAACATACAAACTTTAAACTACTCCAAGACACACTTTATTCAAGCAAAATGTGATCACGAATTAAAACAGAATCGTTATTGCAAAGGTAAACGTTCCCTTTGATACATAGATTTCCATCTTTAAATGAGTGAACGGAAAGCTTTTTCTAGTACAAAGTGTCGCAATCTATCCATTTTGGTGCTGAAAATAGATTATTTGAACTAGCAAGTCTTCATCACTGGGAATTTATAAGAATGTTTAGGCAATAAGTACTAAAAAAATGCGTATAACTAAAATTTGCATCCCACTTTGGTAAATACGATAACATTTTTTTTTGTGTGTACTGATTTTTTTGCAAGTGTATACATATTTTTATTTAGCACGAAACAGCAAACAGAATTTATCAAGCTCTGTTTGTGCAATTTCTAAGAAAAAGAAATTTGAATAAAATACACAGTCAATAATTACAAAAACAAATTAATAGCATCCTTCATTGTTTAAGCAAGTGCTTCCCTTCTTAAGAAATGTTCAGTTCTTATTTTTCTCCTAGCATGTGTCGAAAGCTGTAAAGAAATGGAAAAAGCTTAAAATACTAAGGAGAGATCTAATCTCAAAGAATATTTTTTCAGTATCTCTTAATGATCTGAATGTTCATTACTAAACATACACAATTACATTCCATTAACAGCACGGAACAGTATTTAGGCTGCCAATATTTGATCTGGAATGATACTCGGGACGTTGAATTATATCTGAGAAGCGCATCACTAAATTCTATTTCTATAAACCATGCTCGCTCACGTGATGTACTCGAGAAACAAATCTCTCTTGTTGTTGGGTAGATAGGTAGTGGTAGTTTGATTAGCTCTTGCGAAATACAGTTATTGCATTGGATCTTGCGTTTGGGAGATAATGAATGACGTGGAAATGCAATTATGTGGAGAATCACTGGAAAAGCGGTCGATGTTCTATCCTTTGATAGTGATTAACGCACGCAGTGGTGTTTGTAGACGATGTTAAAGCTGAGGAGAAGGAGGAAGAGATTTAGTGCGTTTACTCGTTCTTAATTAATATAAATTAAAGCTAGGATTAATCAAAATTTTATATATAATATGGAGAGTTTGTTATTAAATAGTTCGGGAAGTAGTAACATTTTAAATACTTTATATGCATTACAAGGAGTTTTCATCTAGATATAAGAAAGGGTACGTAAACATATCGGAACAATAAGAAAGATATTATATTATATTTCATACTTGCATATTTTAGTCCAAAGTGTTCTCGATTCACATTGATAGGCGTTTCCGAATATTTTGCACAGTACTGGAAACGTTCTAAAGCTTCCGCTGACAGCTTCCTTTTCTCATGGAAATATAGAAAATATGCACCGGCAAGAAGAAGATTTAACGGGTAGCATGTACGAAATACATGTAACGTGTTTTTCTTTCCCAAGAATTAGACTACCAGAGACCGAGCGTTAAAGTCATTGACTACTGGTATTTCGGTCCGGGGTCTAATTCTGTGCGAATGGGCTCACAGCATGGGCGTTTTTGTGAATTACTCTATGTGTAAGATGAGATGTATACGAGTTAGTTTCCCTTAGAAAGCCCTCCAAGAAGGAATCCCTTCCCTTCGGGAAATAGTTTTTGCTTACTTTACCATAATTAAACAAACCCGTCTAAACTTACCCAAGAACTATCAGATGGAAATAACTTCTTAAGAAATTTCGTTAATGGTCTTTCGACGTCATTCATTAATTTTTCACTTTGTTAATGTTTTTCTCAGCTCCATTCGTCAATGGATATCCAAGTCTTAGCAATATCCATCTGATATGTCGCCTGTTTTTAATATGGGAAAACCGCTTGTATGCTTCTAATTTTCTCAAAAGAGCATTTTTAAGGATTTGAACCCTAACAACGGTCTCAGTTGCTTGTTTCCATAGCAAAAACAAAATTTCATGTTTTGTCTTTTCTGAACGCACCTCACAAAAATGGCAAGATCCTGCGAGCAGGAACATGTCTTATTCAACAACGAGGTTGGAAGCTTTACTCAGATTAACACAAGTGGCAAATAGCTGCGGGAATATCTAACCTAACAACTCAGTTTAACTGCTTTACAGTATTGCTGTCATTCAGGACAAAATACCAATGTATTATTAGTATTGATGTTTAAAAAAATTTAAAGATATATTTTAAAAAATCTTTTACTTCTAAATTTTCTCTGCATGGCTCAAATACATTATATAACATAATGGCAAAGAATGGCAAAATAGACACAGAAAATTTGGAAATTATGGAAATATGATTAACTTTGCAGAGACATTACGTTTATTTCGAAGCAGGAGATGTGAAAAATGAGCAGTGCTCTCTCCGGAACTCGAACCGCGGACCTCTCGAATACACGCCGAGTGTGCTAACCGTTACACCACGTAGGCCTGCAGAAAGGAGGGAGAAAATATCCCCTTTTAATGACCGATTCCTTCCCATTTCTTTGATCAACCGAGTACGTCCATGCTACACACAATTTTTTTCTTCACCTTTTCTAATATAAGATGTCTTTCATTTTAAGTTACATTCTCTATTATAAACACATATTTGTTGCCAAAATTTGAGTAGTTGTTGACAGGTAATTGCTCAAAAATCTCTGCTGTGATGAGCTAAATGTATATTATTCAGTAGTATAATTTATTGTTAGAACTGTGTTGCAGTGCTTTTACATTTTACATTCCTTGAAAAATAGTTTTCAAATAGGGTAAAAATTCTGTCGCCAGTCTGTCTCAGAAAGTTTCAGAGCAAGGCAACCTCGTTAATTGTAAGCGGCACTGAATCATCTCTGAAAACTGCTTTTTTTGTTTTGCTTAATTTATGTTATATATCGTTTTAGTTTTATTATGATATTTGCATCAAACATGTGCATACAATTGTAACTGAGCACTGAGAATAACGCCTGAGTGTCGCTATGCTGAAAGTAAACTTAAAGTAAAATTCAAAAGTGATTATATTACTTTAAAATGTATTTAAGAGCGTATTTATGGACGGAGTTGAATCAATGTTACTGCTTTCGTTGTTGAATCATTTTTTAAAATAATGTCTCTTGATTCTATAGCAGGAACTGGTTTCAAATACAAATTTATTGTAGTATGCTGTAGATGCATAATGTTGAATCGCAGGTGATTGCTTTAATATATCAACGTTATATAATAATGTAACAATAAATATATTATAATATGTAAACAGTCAACATATAAGATGATGAATTATAATTCAGGTAATTTATAAACGTTTCTTCCGCTAAT
>KK114362.1:129483-160375 GCA_000611955.2 Stegodyphus mimosarum | reverse complement strand
GTCGTGTAGCAGCACTTATTGCGGCGCGTGGTGGCCACACAAAATACTGATTCTGATCTCTTGTTCTTGTTTGTTTGCTTTGAACATTTAATCATTTATTTGTACCACTACCACTCAACTGTGTATTAAATTGCATTCAATTATGACGATTCCTTCTTGGTGCTGCAATTTTCACAAACGTGAGTGTATAAACTGCAAAATTAAGAAAGCTCGTACAAGATTTACGAAAGCATCCTCAATTTCTTCTTTGCAATCTTCATTGAAATTCCCCTAACAGACATTTTCACGCATCATTCAAACTAAGGCAAGAAACAAAAGATTTCTAACGAAGAGACCGACAACTCCAAATATCCCGCGGTTCCCCCCAAATCATTTCCAACGTAATCGAAATACACGATTTTGTTCCTTTTCTCTCCTTGAGTAATTTAATTCTGTTGGCTGAGAGCGATAATTTGTATTGAAAGGAATTGTATCAAATCGGGCGAAGAAATGAAGCTCCGCTCTAAGAAAAAATGGATTCGCCATCTTTGGGTTATTTACATCTTGATGAAGCTTTGTTTGTGTTGGATACTCTTAAAAGAGTGATCTCTCGGTTCCGCAATTATGCCGTGTGAGATAGAGAGGAAAATTGCACTTCCAACAGAACAAATTGCCCTCAGCTATAAGGGTGAAAGCTGCACTTTGTTGGAAGGATATTTTTGTATTGGGTATTTTGATTCACAGGGAAGACATGAATGTGCTTTCCTTCTAAATATACAACACGATTGATCAGACATTAATATAAAAATATAAAGCTCAATTTATGTGATTTTTATCATATAATTTAATTTATTTGATTAAATTTCTATTTTATTTTAAATCTATTTTATTTTATTAGGGAAAAACAAGACATTCTAAATAGATAAATTCATAAAACTTAGCCACTGCTATTTGCTACATATAAGCAATAGATTGTATTCCAATACTGATAAATTGTTTTTGTTTATTTTTGTTTACTTTTAATGCAGTTTATGTAATAACGTTTTAAAGTATGTTTGTTATAAGAATTTGTTTCATGTATTATGTTGTAGGTTTTTTAATTCTGAATTAATCGAAGTCTAAATTATAAAGTCACCTCTGTTAGAATCGGATATATGGGCTAAAGTCCTCCTATCGAGTCTTGACAACAGTTAATAATTTCTTGCCAATATGGCGGTGTTCTGGAAGATTTTGAAAGGCGCATTTTGTTAAGCCATAGGAGAGATTTTTCTCGAAAACTCAGAAGTGTTTGGAAAACTCTCTTTATAAGGCTACTCTCGAGCAGTGAATGAATTCACAATCACGCGAAATAGTTGCTTCAGAATGGTGTAGGTTTTGATTAAAACTATACGAATTTCGAGATCTATTTAACAGGGTCCCTCTTTTTCGGAATCAAAATGTTTTTATTCAGCTTTTTAGATTAGTAAGTATGTTGCTGAGATCAGTTATCCCATTTAGCTGAATTATTCAGTTTTAAATCCTGCGACTGAAATGAGATGATTTTGAATAGCCTCAACAACGAGAACACTGAATGCTGGTAATTCGAGCTGAGTTCGAACCTAGGGTGTTGGGTTGGCTGCATGTTTCGGTTTCATAAAATTCCTCACGTGTAACGTGAATAGGATCCAGTTTCCCTTAGAATGTCTTCCCCGAAGACATCCGTGCTCCTTAGGCAGATAGTGCGCTTGTGAGCTCTGCCTTATTATAATAACCACAACCATGAGTTGATCAGCAGTTATAGCTCTGTGGTATTTCTTGCGTGTTAATTTACTCACATCTGTTGTTCTCCTTGAACTATTTGTAGCTGTTTATTTTAATGTACAATCTGTGATCTTTTTTTAATAAATAGTTCAGATTTTCTTGCTCATCTAAGATAGACATTAAAGGTATCTCTAGAACTCGTAGCGAGCAACACTTTAATATTTTAATTTAGTATCAAAATGGAATTTTTTGTCACTTACTTTATTTTTAATATATTCTCATCATAATGATACTGCTTATTTTAAATCTAAAAGTCTCCAAATCCAACTACCGTTTATATGCCGCGATAATCGTGCAAGTAATAAATGACGTGCTCCGGCTGTCCTGAAGTGGTGCTCCACTGTGGACCTGGAAGTAGACTGATACCTAAGCTGAGCCCAAGAAGGACTGTCTCAAGTGTAGAAGGAGAACTAACCATAGTCACATGAGCAGGTGGTGACATCGAATTGGCTGGGTCCTTACCTATTAAAATTAGATTAAAGACACAAAATTTCTTGAATAATTAAATAAAATAATTAATCTTGAGTGGATACCATTTTCATCTGTCCTGTCATGCAACTGCAGAAATATAAAAGCGGGGAGAGAACTTGAATAAACCTATATGAGACAAACATATATGAGGTTAGCGAAATATTTAGAGTGTTGGAGATCATAAGCACAGAAGTATTTTATGTGACATTTGAGGATGATTTAAAATTTTGGTTGTAACATATTGTAACAATCTTTGCTCGAATTGCGATCAAAATCTTTTAACATTCAGAGAAACTGTAACAAATTATCCAAAATTGCATAAATGAATTAATTAAATGTAGATCTTAGGATAACAGGAAAATTTAACATAAATGTGTATTATTTGTAAGATATATTTATAAAGATATATTACCAACAAAAGCAATGTTTACAGTGTTAAAATTTAACAGGTCGTGCATTACATGTTGAATCCTCCATAAAATTTGCCTTGAGTAATAAGTCACAGGAGAACAACTCGGAGAGAGGTTAGAATTGCGCAATGTCCTCGCCGGGACTCGAACCTAGGGCTATTCCATACGCGCCGAGTGTGTAGACCATTACACCACGAAGGCATGCTAAGAAGGTAAGAGAAATAACTTATGCACTTCCCATTTTAAAGGGTTAGGAACCCGATCGCCAAATCTTGACAGTAAGGAATCATCATCCACCATCTTTTTTAGTTCGGTCGCCACTGTAGAGACATCAGTTTTTTTTAAAGCAGAGGAGATCAGAAATGAGTAATGCCTTTGCTGGGATTTGAATCTCGGACCTCTCGATACGCGATGAGTGTGTTGACCATTACACCAAGAAGGTATGCTCAGAAGTGGGAGAAATACCTTATAAGTGCGTTCCAAATATTATTAACCATAACGTATGGTATCTTGTAAAAATATCTGTCTGCTATTTGTGAATGATATAAAGTGTGATTCCAAACTCATGGACCAAATTTTAAATGGTAATAGAGCACACTACACCAAGCTTTTGTTTTACGGTAACGTATGAGGGCAAGTGACATGTGGAGTCACAAGAAATAAGACATGAAAGAAAACATGATCTTTTTTTTAATATTATCGTTGGCAAATGATTATTTACAGCAATATTTACAATACATTTTCAGTTATGTCCAAATACAGCGAATGGAGTATAGTTTAAAAAATGTTAAGCATTTCTGTTAGGCAAGCTACCCACTGCTTTCTACCAGCAAAATATTGATGGATACAGTTTTAGCAATTATTAGAAACAAGGCTATAAAGCAGCGCTTGTTAATGATTCTGTAAGTAAAAAAATTATGTTTCCTTCTATGTCTTATTTTTTGTGTTTGTTCCTAAACGTGTCATTTGAGCTTATATACTCCTTTCAGAATTATTTCATGTATATGCTCTACAGCTCCTTAAAGCTTGTCCCATTAGTTTAAATCCCCCTGCACATTTAAATGTCATGAAACGACAGCATATTTGTGAATCCTTCTCCAGGATGCGAACCCAGGCCACTCGATACGGGGTTAGGCTCCCCTAACCACAATACCGTCTAGGCGGCTTGCGAAAGTGCTACCCAGAATGTTTTGATCATCAATGATCATGATAAGTGACAAGAAAGTTAGTTTTAAGTTATAAAACCAGTCGGTTGTAAATTTTTTCTAGGATATTCCTGCAACCACATCATAAATTAGTGGAAATTCAAGCGGTCTATGATTACGAAGTTTGACGAGAAGTTCTGGATTTTCATTTCGCATGATTTTTAGTTTTCTAGCACATCCAAATGGTGGTTAATAAAGTTGTAAGATCTGTCCCTGTTCGGGAGCAAGTGTAGAGACATTTGGTTATTTCGAAGCAGGAGAGATGAAAAATGAGCAACGCCTTCGCCGGGACTCGAACCACGGACCTCTGGAATGCGCGCCCAGTGTGCTGACCTCTACACCACGAAAGCATGCGAAGAAGGTGGGAGAAATACCTTATAAAATTTTATCAGTCACACATTATCTGTTGTTTGTCTTGTGTTTAATACTTGAGAAGTACCAGAGACGTTGTTTCACCGAACATTTGGTGTAACGTTTGTAGACAGCCTTTACATACTGGAAAGGTTATTCTAGGTTGCTTTATACCATAGAAGTTTTAAGATGTTTTATGTCAGTATTAATAAGTCCCTATGTTCTTACTTCCTTCATTATATCTTTATTTTCCATACACATTTATGTCCTTCCTTACATCCTTACTAAAAATATCTTTTTGATGTTGTGAATCGCACAAGTAATATTATCTCACCTTTAACACACTTCTGCCATTTCTTCTTTATAAGGAATTCAAGTTTCATACTGCTTTCGAGCAAGTATCAGCTGCTTTTTAAATATTTAATATATTTGCTGCGACAAAACATTAATAGGAATCTAGCGTTATTTAATTGGCTTTTTACACTTCTGATGTTTCTGGAATACTTTTCTGACGTTATAGTAAATAGCATCTCTATGGTTAATCAAGGAATAATTCCTTTCCAAGATGGTAAGCAATGCTAATTTCTAACGCTGATGAGATTGCTGGATATTTTAAGATTTTAAGTCTGAATCTAATTCTGCTCTCGTGGCTTTCTTTTGCCTTTGAATTCGAGTTAATGTATTAGCAATTAAATATGATAATGATCTGCACTCGGTGACTCATTGGGATTTAACAGCATTGGGAATTCATTCAGTTTTGTATAAGCTCTATCCTAATTAAGCAACGGAAGAGGAACTCCTTTTAGTACTTAATTACATGTTGCTATTAATTTAATAATAAAGCACTAATTAGTTTCGAATTAATTAAAGAAAGAGATTTCTGTCGTAAGTACATATAGAAATAACCTTTTCTTTAGTTCTAGTAAGGCATTAATGAATAGTTTGTGATTTGTCGAATATTATGTACTATGAAAGGAATAGGCTTGTACATTTTAATATCAATAGTTGGAAATTACTTGGAAAAAATAAGCAAATTTCCTTGGAAGAAATAAGCAAATTTCCTTATCTATTTACAGATAAATGCATAGATAAATAATACTTTCAATAACTGTATTAATCAATATTTTAGTTAACACTAGCGGAAGTACTCTATTGCAGTTAAGTTAGATTGTGAGTAATGTATACAGAGAGAATGGAACCGCTGTAAACTTCCTCCAATAACGATGCAAAAAATACGATTCATAGTCATACATTTTTCTGTCCTCTTGTCAGGACTGAGTGTTCGGTACATACTCTTGGCGAACATATTCGTGAATTAACTAAGTCCTGATCTTGAACAGGGAGCTGAATGCAGCTATGTTCTATGGTAGAAAACTGTGGTTAAGTGGTAGAAGAACTGCACGTAAGAAGGATTTAAAAAATTCTCTTTTATTAAACCCCAATTATATACAGCCACTTCCCAACTCGGGAGGGATACAGAAAATAATGACCGCACTTGGGTCTAAACTGAACAATCAAATAATTTAAACTAAAATTAAATAGAAATAAAGTAGTCGTTGTTCACAGAGCTATGAACGCGAGGTTGGCCTCTAAGCTAAATGGTGCGTAGCAAGATTTAACTAATACTAACGCACTTAGATTTACTTCAATAAGTAATAGAGTAGCAGCGCTAAGGCTTAGAATTTGAATACTAGTTGGTCAGGCGAATGTTGAACAGAGCAGCCGTGATTTAACTCTGAGACGTTCCTACCTATCGCTTAAAAATAAACTTGGCTCCACTTCAAATTAGCATAAAGCTGAAACGCGCGCTTATTCTAACGGGAAGTTGAAATAAGAACAGATAGGAAAGACAAATTAAAATAAAACTTTGTTAGTTTAAACTAAAACCTTACACTCTGCGATATGGAACCCACATAAAAAATTTCGATAGAAAAATAAGCTAATTCTCTCTCATCATATCAAAAACAACAGCACGCAGTTTTAATGATTTTCATCTTTCTAATCAAATGGTAGTAAAAGCTCAAGTTCCACCTAATATTTCCCCTGTATTCAATTTTAATCGATTAAATGTGGCAAAACAATTTATCATAATTAAACAGAAATCAGTAACGCGAACAAACGAACAAACACACAAGCAACATTTTTATGTATAGATTTTGTAAAATTTACAAATTTTTAATTAACAATATCTACAATTTGAAATATAACAGTAGACACACGTTGAAATAAAGCAGTTTGATCTTCAATACACGATACTCTTACCACTCGGAAAAAATGAGTGCGAAAATTAGCACTTTCACAATTTTTAATTAATATTTTGACTGATTAAAGTCGTACGAAGATGGCAATAGTCGAAATGGTTTCTCACGAATTTTTGGAATCGGGAATAATGTATTTAATGTTTGGCAATGTTATAATTATTCTTGGCGCAAACTGAAAACAAAAATGCGGCAAGATAAAGTTTTGACTTTCTCCATAAATTTCGCACCAAAATTTACAAAATTTAATATTTAGGCACAATTTGAATGACATAATCGAAATATGGAAAAACCAAAGGCATGCCATTTCAGAAAAAGTCCAATTTTGTGTCAAAGTACCTATATTAGAAAAATGCTATATATAAATCAAATATATATCCTAAGTTGGTCTTTTGAGACATAAAAAACACAACTTTACTTTCATGAATCGGCCCAGTAGAACGGAACATAGAACTGTTCCTTTTGTGTGTGTGTGTGTGCAGTGTGCATTTTAAAACGTGCGTACCTAATAAACTGTTTCCTGAAAATGCTCATCGCAATGTAAATCTTACCTTTAAAGCTATAAACGTTTATTCATGCGTTTACAAACGCTATTATTTTATGATTATTAATTATAGACCTTGTATAAGTGATATTTAGGCAACGTATTCAATGTAAACTACTGAAGGAGCTCCTAGATTAATTTAAAGTGCCAATCACAGCAGCAGAGTGTTGTCAACGATCATTCCAGAGATCATTTTGCTCTAAGAGCGAATCATAGGAGCTCTAAATAACAACTTATCGTTCAGTTATCGTGCAAGTACATAGAGTTTGTGATGCAATTTACACACTAGATGATAATTTCAGCAACCAAAATCTAGATATGTAAAACTGAAAGTATTCGAATTAGCTGGCATTGTTTTCAACGGCTCGTAAAAAATTAAACTTTTGAATTTATTTCATATATTATCCTGCATTTTTTTGGAGAATTTATTTTAATAGCGGTTATTTTTTATGCTACTTCTTTCCCAGAAATTCTGTTTCTTCTGTCAGCCTTTACATAATGAATATTAAATGGAGATTAAGCAGTGAGTGACTATGTAATTTAGAAGGAAAACAATTTAGCACATTGCAAAACAGTTTATCTCGAACCATTGACCTATTGTCCAGTCAATGTAATGAGCATTTTTGTTCTACTCAGTCATTAACTCTGTGGTTAAAGGTCACAAATAGTGAATGCCTATTTAGATGTTTAATCTAATTATTATGTTATACGCACTAGACACTTGGATTCCCACGCCCCCTCAAACAGAGTTCCATAAATTTTCATGTCTGATTTTTTTCAAGTTCTCCTTCAGGGTTGACTTACCATGGAAATTTTCCGGGATAAGATGTTTTCTGAAGTAGAACAAAGCCCCGAAAGTTCCTCGGCATAACATTCAGAGGTTAACGAAGAGCGAAGACGATAAATCGTCCAAAGCTCAGGAAGGTTAAAGTACGAGTAATTTTAAGAACCAATTAAGTTTAATTAAAACACAGTTCAGTAAAAAGCTTAGGACCTTAATCAAAGCTGAATGCGAAGCCATAACAGCTGAAAGAGTTTATACTAAAAGCATAACTGAAGAACGTTCCCAAGGCTTCTACGTCGGTCCTCTAATCTCAAACTTGGTTGCCACTGCAACACTTTCCCTATTGACATTGACGAGAATATTTAAATTTTCACTTTCATTGACCACTTATTGCTAGCGGCCAGAGGACACTGTAGCATCGCTTAAGAAAACAAAACACAGGTAATATTTGGCCTGATATTTATAACTGGGCCAACGAGCACAAATTTATCATATCACACGTTAAAACAATGTGCGTGTTAATATGCCCCTGTAAAAGATATAAACGAATTTTTTAAAAACGTCTACAAAGTAAGAATTTAAAAACCGTGAGGCAATAATCTGGGTGTCATCGTGCATGATAAATTTTTATGAATTCCCCACACCAAAGATTTTAAAAGTGATTTGCACAAGATCTCTAGATCAATAGATCAATGCTGATGACAACTCTGCCTACCTGAGGAGTACCCTCGCGGATGTTGAAAGTTTGTTATCTTATTGTATGTAGCACAGCTATTGCACTCTACGATGCTTTAATGTAGGGCGTAAATATCAGTGTAAAAATGAGAAACCTGCTGGACTCTGCACAAAGAAGATTCTATCTAAGCATCTGTCAGGAATACTAAACACTATCGTCAAGCGCACTCTCTTTCTCTCTTAACTCTGCAACCCTATGAGGACAAGAGGCTTGCTGTTGTACTTAAGCTGCTATTGCGTGTCTTCTGCAATAGAAAATCTATCTTTGCACCCCGACCAAGGCCAGGGAGGGCAAGTGACATAATCTGAATAATTCTCGTTGAGTTACATGGGCTTATAAGGCCCTTGAAGGATATATATTGGAATTGTGCGTTGCTACCAGTGACCGGTAATCATGAGCTTTAAAGTGCACTTAATGCACAAACATAAGTTCTACCACTTCACCTGATAGTACAATACGAAAGCTCTAGTTAGCGTATTACGATTAAGAGAAAACGTGACAGCGTGGAATATCTCCTTTCCTTGTGTGGACTATGAGGGGACTTTACCCAATCGTCTACGTCATCATGCCGAAATTCGCATAAATATTATCTGTAGCCCTTCATCCACACTGGATGCATTGAAATCTATACAGACTGATTTAAAAAAGAGCAATGGGAAGATAGTGACTGCTGTGTTATGCATAATGATGCAATGGTAAAGTTCTGAGCAAGGAAACGTAACAACAGGAATTCGGTCTTTCAGGATAAACTATTAACTCTCAGGACCTCATTTGACTTCTCATTATTTAACATCCGCCAATGTACCATTTGCAAAGACTTTGTTTCTAGTCTACAAGCCATCATGGGCCACAGATGCAGAAATATCATCGAAAGAATGTTCCAGGAACAACTCTTTGATATGCCAGTTAGTATCGGGTCCCAGCTCATACAGGAGTGACGGGAAACGAATGCTCGGATATGATGGTGAAAAGAACAGTCACCAAATCTCACGCAAGCACATTAGATTTGTCTTTTCCATTCCTGAACTTATGGCCACACTGAATGAAGAATTCGTTAAACAATTACAGCATTTTTGGGGACAAAAAGAGGAAAGGTGCACAAATTCTTCCCTAAAATCGGAAAACAATTAATGAGTACTCTTCACGCATCACTCAATGTTTAGCCTGTCATGCTTCATTTAAGAACTACTTATAACAATTCGGCTTAAATACTATTGATCGCTGTGTTAGAGGACTGGTTCGAGATATCGACCGCTTATCGCTTCAGATGTCCAAATATTGCCAAAAATTATATCTGCAAAACTACGGATGCAAATGTAACAGCATGGGAAAACATTAAATTTTAAAATGCACTTTCTTGCTTGCTGCATACGAGATTAGGTAAACATAGCCAGTTCTAATAATTTCCTGACAATACCGGCTTTGGGTTCTCGGGTTCTCTCCAACTCTCTCGAATTTGCTTTTGTAAATCTGTCCATTTCTTTAGCATTTATTCATTTACTGTGCAATAATGCGCAGTAAATTGTCGTATTAATTAATGTAATTTATTGCTCTCTGTCATTCTTTTATTAATATTTTTAATGCTGCATGTATTTCTGTATTTCTATGCTCTCTTATTTGCATCATAGCATTCACTGAACATCATTGGCGACATTTTTACTACTGCAATTCTGTTTTTCCCTTTTGAGCATCTTCCTCTGCTGTGCAATCGAATTATTTGTACGTTGCACATCCCTAAATTTACCCTTTCTTATTATGATTCACTGAGGTTCCATTTACTTCATCTCTTTGGGTCTTTGTACTTTTGTTTGCCGGTTTGTATCTTCACCCTGCATTATCCGCCATATTTATTAGGTAATCATCTTATTCACTGAGTTCTTCACTTCTTTCACCTGAATCTTGTTTAATAGCTTGCAGTGTTACTCAAATGCTTGCAGTGTTCATATTTATGTAACGGTACAGCTGCATGCCATATTGATTTATTTTTTAATAACTTGTTTATTTATTTTACTTTTATCTATTTTTATATTTTATTCATTCACGCATTTATTTATTTATTTCCGTTGTATTTGCTTATCAGTCTGATTCGACCATTAATTGTTAGAAATTTGTTATTGTGTGTTAAGTCAATAAGAAGTTAACATAAAGAAGTGTATCCTAAAATTAGACATTAATGTTTTATGCACTGAACTTCAGCGATAGGAAATTCTTTTCCATAGTAATTTAATTTTCATATTTAGGTCCAACACAGAGTTCATATGCGGTCTGGAATTACTTCATTCAGATTAGCAATGTCTTGGCTGTTTAATAAAATGACTTATGTTCCTTTGTGCATTGTTGTGACTTATCTCACTTGCCTTTCAGTAACATCAGAAGAAGTCCACGAAGAGAACAAGATTGCATCTATCTTTGGCAAGAACTTTGAACACTATATGAGGTATTTCTCCCGCCTTCTTCGCATGCATTCGTGGTGTAGTGGTCAGCACACTCGACGCGTAACCGAGAGATCTGTGGTTCCCGGCGAAAGCGTTGCTCATTTTTCATCTCACCTGCTTCCCAAGTAACCTAATGATTCTACAACTATACAGGAGAAAGTATGACTTCTCTCAGTTCCTTCCACAATTTTGAAGGAGAGCATCTTTCGAGAGGTCTTTCGGCTCGTCGCATATTTAAAGTGCCCCCATGCCCCCAGACACTATACATTGACAAACATCCAAATCCTCGCCTCAATTCGAAGTCGGGCCCTTCGGTGTCACAGTAGGCTCCCCTATACCGTCTGGGCGGCAGAAATTTGTCTTAGTCTTATTCAGTCGCCTACAGTTCTTCGACAGTTGGAGTAAATATGTGTTCCGCAAAGACTTTGTTCTTAACATGTGCGTTCTATGCATTGTGTTGAAAACAGTTACAACAGTGAAGCTCTTTGTTCGGTATTATAACGCTGCAGTATATTGACTACCTTTCTGTTAGAGAGAAGGAAGAAAAAGGAAAAAAACCAAGTCGTAGATTTATTATCAATTGAATGTTGAAAAGTTCAGTAATTCGTTTTATCTTTCAAATTGCATTTGTATTGCTTAGTTGTACTTATAAATTTTGTTTGATAATTAGTAAAATTAGTGTACATTATTATTTAAACAATTAATTATTTTTATGTGAATGTTTTACACTGTCAACATTCAGTAGGATGAAAATTAGTTATTTTTTAAATAAGACAAGTACTTACAATTTAATCAAAGCTATTGGCAGTTTTCAGAAATGTTTATATAACTATTCAAACAAACATGGACTGTCGTATATGCACATAGTATTGCTGCGTTTGCAGTTACAGATTTAATGATTTTGTATTGAGCGGGTGAGAACTATCTATTTAAAAATTAATGCAGCATTCTGGAAAGTCCGTAGAAGTTTACCCTATTTAAATATCAATAAAAGGAAACTGTTTAAGATGACTAACTAGAAATTTCGTAGTCGAAGCTACAATATCTGCATTAAATATGCATGATGCCATGTAGCCGTTTCCTTTGTTTAATTTCTGCAGATTATGACATTAATATGCAAGAAGTGGAAAACGTTTTAGAGGAATTTATCTGGATTTTAAATTATTACTAGATTCTAAAACTGTGTAACTGCAAAGATGTTAAGGACAGAATTTGCGAATTGTAACTGCAAAGGACAGAATCTGAAATTCGCTTTTATAACTGCAAGAATATGCGAGAAACCCAACATAACTTTGAAACAAGCAAAATGTTAACACCTTCTGCAGAATAGCTCATTGCAGAGTCTTCAAGATTAGGGCAGCTGTAAAGGTAATAGCTATTCATGTCAACCAGGCCACATAATAAAAATACTGATGAGTCCGACAGACTCAGATAATGGAGATGTTTTGCAAATAGTCAAGACCAGTTCTGAAGCAAAATTTTGTTACATCAACAGCTTTAGGAAAGTAATGAACAGCCGCAGTTTTCAATAAGAAACACCATGATATGACCACAGCCTAGTTCTTTAAAGATGATTTGTTTAACAAATCTATTGGCAATAAAGATATTAACAGGAAAATGTGAATTCGTTACGTCATTTTAAATAGTGCTAAAGGGGCTGAGAATCTCTTGCAAAATGTCACCGCTTATCAAAGGCGAATCAAGAATTACATGGAAGTCATAAGCTAGTTCGAGCCAGAAAATGTGGTGTATGATACGGAGAGAGGAAGGAATTTTTACAAAATCCCAAAGAAACGCCACGGTCACTGGAAGACACGAAACAAAATCTGCGCTTTCCTGTTCTTGGTCACTGTTCTTGATATTTCTACAGCATTCAGTGCTAATTAGGAAATGTATATCTGTGTATGAAAACTGGGAAATGTTGTGGTTGTCAAAATTTTACTCAAAGGAGACATTGCTCGTGGCTGAAGATATGAAAAAAGTTGGTAAATTATTAAAGCACTAGCCATACTCTAAACGTTAAATAAGTAGCGATCTATGTTTGTTGCGACAAAAAAATATGGTGCTAGATTTTAAAGTAAAATTCGACAATTTTCTCTTTTATTTTAATGGTGAAACTTTCGAGCATAAAATTTCCCCGTTCTCAATATACATTCAAAAGCAAAGCTACGATGAAAGAAATGGATTATTTCTTATTCAAATTATAACGCTAATTGTAAGCTATCTTATTTTTGAATTATTAAAAGTTTAGTGCTGTGTAGTCTAGTGAAAACGACAAAAGTCGCTGGAACAGTCAGGGATGAAAAAAGAAGCTGCCAAGAGCAAAATAAGCTAATCTCACACACACATTTTCATGCAAGTGTATAAGAAAAATCACTGTAAAATGGAATGGTTGTTTTCTTTAGTTTTTATCTAGCGTTTTCACTGCCTCCTTTGACTTTTAAATGTCACTTCAGGCTAGTCTGGCCATCTATAACAGCTCTTATTTTAGTCGTAGACATAAACCAAAAAAGGTTTTGAGGTTCTAAGCAAATGGTTTTCTGTAAGAAACAGTAAAGTGATTTCGACATTTTTTGACGAAAATTCTCATTTTAATGTAGCATTTTTACTGACTTGTTTCAACCTATTTACTTATTTTAACGCAGCCATTCGACTACTATCTTTTCTAGAGAATGCACTTTAACTTAAGCTTATGAGGATTATGTGATTTTAGTTTAAAATCTAGTCTAACTTTCCTATACTGCCGAACGAATTATCGACTCATCTTTATCTTTAAACACCAAAACAATAAATACAGCAAAATAAAACAATAAGGGATTCAAAGACACAGCAAAGTCAAACAAACCACATGACTCATCTACAACTACAGCTTGAAGTATAGCTAACATAATTAAGAAAATTTCGCTGTACGCGGCGGACCAAACTCAATTATTCAAGTCATTTTATAGTCAAAGTTCACATCCGAAGCCTAACAAATTGGCTCTTTTGTTTATTTATTAGAATCTTAATTTTCAATCTAAAAAAATATCACCAGCTAATAGCAACAGTGTTCATGGTGCAGACATTGCTTGAGGAGTTTAGCCACGACGGGATGAAGTTGTCAATCCTCCCTTTTAAACTTAGATTCTCACTCCCATTTAAAACTCGCTTCATTTACATATTATGCTGAAGCAGATAAAAGCGGAAAAGTGCAGAAAAGACTTAGCACAAGAAATAAAATGTCAATTAAAATGATCCTAACATATGCAAATCCTAACCTAATGTACATTTTGTGCTTTAAAACTTAGCTAAAAATAAATTTATGTATTAAAATACCTATATTAATACTTATTATTAATAAAAGGACTTCTTTATGCATTTTAACATGAAGATCTTCAAAATTTCCCTTCGGCAAATTTTAACTTGCACCAAATATCTGCTAGTCCTTTGGCCACCAACAAAATCTTCCAAGCTTTACTTCCAACAGAATCTTTCCATAGCCCGAAGCATCAAGTGCAGCTACTGATGCTATTATCTTATCCCTTACACTATATTTTTTCGTCTAAATTTTATTTTATTTTATTTCATTGGAAGCAGTGGCGTAAGAATTACTCTTTTCTAAACTTTTTTCTCTCACTTTTACCTACGATAGCCTCCGGCAAATTCTAGGAACTACAAACCTTATCGTGTAGCGTTTTATGTGCGCTTCTTTAGTAACTCGCAGGAAGCATTTGTTTTAAACAAAATGTTTTTTTTTAAGTATATTTTTGTGCGGTCGGAAAGAAATGCGCTTTTCAAAAGCTATTGATGTAATGAGCATAAGTGTTTGAACACTAAAATGTGCGGTGGGCGTTATGATTAAATTGGCGAAGAAGATTTTCATTCTTCTAAGAGTTTAAAAATCGCATTCTCAGTACTAAATCTCTTAGATTCTAAGAAGCGCTTTTTCCGTATCAGCGTAGGTAAAAGAAAATGCCGCATAAAATTTGTGAAACTTTGAAATTTTCAGTTTCTCCTTACTTAAACAATTCCTTTTCAATTACTGATTTAAACATAAATCATAATATCGCTAATAAATAAGGAAGTTACTATGATTTTTTAAATATATTTTAGTGGTGTATTTTAATCATTTTAAAACTCCGAATTAAATTTATATTCAAAAGCATATTTCTTTACTTCAAAGGCCCTCCTTTCTCCTTTGTTAACCTCTCTAAAATGAGCTAAATCATTAACGTCGCTAAATTAAGGTAAATCACTGAATTACAGCCTATCATCTGTTAGTAATTATTCCAAACTTTTTTAATTTTTGTGAACTGCTTACTGAAATAATATTTTTGTTGCTAATAAATCAGTCTATTACTAGACATTTACTAGTTTAGTGATTTACTTTAAACATTTATTGCTCCGAACTTAGTTATTCACAATATCATATTTCTTTGAGTCTAAGAGGTATTAAAAACAAAGTACACTGCACAAAAAAAAAAACAGCGGGACCATTCTATATCTCCTGTTCTACTGGGCCGATTGACGAAACTAAATTTGCGTTTTGCATGTCTCGAAAAGGGCGACTTGGGATATATATTAAATTTATATATAGCATTGTTCTAATATAGGTATTTTGAAACAAAATCTGACTTTTTCTGAAATGACACGCCACTGTTTTTTCCATATTTCGATTCTGCGACTCAAACTTTGCGAAGTTGCTAAGTTTTGTAAAAATCGCACGAATCGTTTTTAAAAAATTGGCTCTAAACAATTTAGATCCTCAGTGTTAATTGAATTTGACATATGTTTATTAATAGCTCTTTTTTATTAAACTTACTTCATCCTTCTTCCAGCTTTACAATTTTACTTCTTACAACATTCTTTTAAAATTTAGGCTTAATCCAAATATAATTCGCATACTTTTATGATTTACTTTTAAAATTTGCATTTTTAAAAATTTTTTATAGATTTTTCGAAAACATTTTTATGTTATATTTTATGTCGCTATACTCTCCGAATGCATGAAAACCGGATAAAATGAATTTTATGGATAGCTGATACGGAAATTCTTTTTTCCTCCAGGTTATCTCTAAGTTATTTGAACATGGCGAAGTCACGACTTACCTTCGTAAGAGGAGGATGCCTTCTTGTAGGACTTGCTACAAGCTGTACACTAGTTGGTTTTCACGTTTCACACAGTTAAAACCGCGAAAATCAACAATACAACAAGCATTTCGTTTGGGTTTGAATCAAAGCTGGTCAAACTACCAGTATTTAGCGGTCTTACTACTGGGCAAAGGTTGGGCGAACTCTTTTCCTTCCTTAGAGTTTTGTTCTCGAATTTCTAAGAGTTCTAACGAAAGTTACTAATTCTTTAAATAATTCATATTTAGACTGCTAGGGTAGTAAAAAATACCATTACCTTACTTTATCTCTACTTTTCTATGCGTTCTAAACACAAGCCGTTCAAAGTAGAAGTGAAACCCCTTTCTTGGAAGAAGAGGACACAGCGAACATAAGAGATAATTTTATGTCTCGAAACTAATTATGTATAGTTATAAAAGTGCCTTGTAAAGGGAGGTAATATATTTTAGGAGAAAACTTGAACCATTAGTTTAATAATGGTAAATAATACACTCTTAGACAAAAAAAAAGACCCACCACGAGGCACAGAGATGGTATAAAGCAAATTGGACACAAATTGATATGCATACAGGTTTGGAAGGGAAATGCAATTTGGCTGCCAATGAACGAACTGTTGTCGCTGCAGCGCATCTGATCTGCGCAACTGGCAGGATATTTAAGAGGAGAAATTACAATTCCAGGTCATAGATTCTTCACGAATTTCATTCCGTGTACTCTGGTAGACAGCAACTATGCCTCGCATACAGGTGCGCGAATGATATGCGCAGATGTCAGAATTTGAGAGAGGTCGTGTAGTTGGGCTCAAAGAAACCGGTTGGTCTTATCGGCGAATAGCTCGACATTTGATCAGGAGCGATACCACTATTAGACGATGTTGGCAGGAATGGGTGAACCATGGCCGCACACAGCGTCAAGAAGGAAGCGGTAGGCCTAGAGAAACGACAGAACGTGAAGACCGAGCAATCGTCAGAGCGGCACTCACAGCCCCAGATGCATCATTATCATTGATTGTACGTGCAACTAGTGCTTCAGTGACCGCAAGGACCATTCATAGACGGCTCACAGAAAGGGGACTGAGGTCACGGCGCCCCTTGCGCCGACTACCATTGACATCTGTACAACGTCAAGTCTGTTTGCAGTGGTGTCGGGCTCATTCGCACTGGAATGTCATGGACTGAAGTAGAATAGTCTTCAGTGATGAGTCCCGCTTTGAACTGAGCCCCGATGACCAGCGAAGGCGAGTCTGGAGACGCCCCGACAGCGGTGTGATACCAACCTGACTGTCTTCCGGCAGACAGGCCGACAACTAGGAGTGATGGTCTAGGGTGCCATTTCATTTCATAGTAGAACCCCTTTGATTGTCATTCGTCGCAACCTTACAGCACAGCGGTACGTCGACGAAGTTCTAAGGCCCGTTGTGTTGCCCTTCATGTCACGCCACCCTGAGCTTACATTTCAACAAGATAATGCCCACCCCCACACTGCACATGTTTCTAAGGCTTGCCTAACATTACCTTGGCCACCAAGGTCGCCGGATATCTCTTCTATTGAGCACGTTTGGAGCATTATGGGCAGAGCCCTTCAACCAGCTCGGGATGTTGAAGCTTTACCGCGCCAGTTGGACAGAATTTGGCACGATATCCCTCAGGAGGACATCCGCAACCTCTATCAATAGATGTCAAGCCGAATAACTGCTTGCATAAGGGCCTGAGGTGGACAAACGCGTTACTGACTCTTTTTTACTTTGTGAAGCTCTATCACTTCAATAAATCATCCAATTTTTCTCAAACTGTAATCATTTGTTTTTCTGTACATGTACACCACTTCTACCGATTTTCGTCCCATTCGAATAATTGCTTCTTGGTACGTCTTTTTTTTTTTTGTCTAAGAGTGTATATCTTACAAAATTATTAATGTATGATGAATTTGAAAAAGAACAAAAAATTAAAATCTGAAAGCTTTTAGAATTTATATTACGCCCAAAGGGGAGTTTTTTAGCGTTTTGTGAATTACCTTTATTTATTAAATATCAAGTTCTTCGCACTTAAACTATAAAATTCAATTCAACAATAATATCTCAAAATACTTTTAAAATAAGCATATCTTTAGAATTTCCGATACACAGTCTCGCGCGTTGGAGATAAAAATGTCTTTTTTGTTTCGCACAGTGTTGCCACTGGTCGCTTTGAAATCGTTGAGTTTCTTAATCAAAACTTCGTTTTAGAAAATATGAAATAGATAATAAAACAAATTCCATGTTAGGGCTTCCAGATCTAGTGTTGTACAACTGACTGAAAATTTTATGTCTCTAGGTACATTTGTTTTTTCGCAGGCGAGAAACATACGTACATTCATGCAGATTCTTTATTATTTAATTTCTTTAAATATAATGCGGGACTCTAATATTTGGTGGCAACAATTTGAAAAGTGAACCGACATTTATAGCGAACCAACGCAAAATACCAAAACGAAATTAATAGCCCTTCCGGGCTAATGCTCTTTGGCCTATTGGGCTATTGGGTCTTTTAAAACTTTTATTAAGAAATTAGAATTGATATTTTTTGTGACAGCGTTAGTTAAATCTTTTGCATTTCTTCAATCAATTTCTTTTAAATGAAATAACTTACTTTTTTATAAGACTGAATGTAACGAACCAAACTTTCAGCCGCTTGAAGTTTGTTATAAATGGGCTTAGACTGTATTTGCTAACGAACTTGCGCTTTCTTTGCAATTAAAGAATGAATCAAATACATTCGGATTTTAATTGCAAACACATTCTTCAGCATATTTCCTTAGTTTAATCTTGAGAAAAGTTTATCTTTGGCAAGTTCACGAGTATTTCAATCAATAAGAATTAAGGAGAATTTCCGGAACACATACTAGCGAAGATAAAATCCCTCACGTAACCCGGGTAGAGACGGGATTGGAGATAATCTCCACCGCTGGATGCCGCTGTTGGCGCGGTTCTCCGCTCCTGGGAGGGGGGGAGGGACACATCACGGCATACTTCCGATGCCCAAAAAGCGCATAGTAGCCGAGTGAACGGCAGGCTGAGCGGTTGGTTGGCCGTTGTTGGGCCGCGCATACCTGTCTAATCGTAACTCCGATCGTCTTCTGGAACTCCAAGAAAAATCTTTGTGACACCTTTAATCTGCTGATTTCCAAACTAAATATATCATCTGGATTTTTTTAGAATTTTTTTTTCTCTCCATGTTGTCGATATGAGTGTTTGTGCGTGGGTTCGAATGGATAGACCCCAAAAGTTACCAAAAGAGGAATTTTATTAATCTGTTGTTGTTCTTCGACATTTTAATTTATTGTTCCGTCGTTCCTTAAATTTTGGAATGGCCGATCCTCAAACAGTTATAGAAGGAACTTTGAAGTACAGAGACAATAAGAAGGTAAAGTTGGTTTTTATGAACACAGTGGATAATAATAATTTTTCTTTTTTCGTTTTTGTGACTACTTCTCCGGTTGCTTTTAATACTTGGGAAGCTTTAGGAAAACATTATTTTTTCTGTTTGTTGCAGTGGAAACCCAGATGGTGTGTTATCAGGAAACTGTCTCCAGTAGCAGGTCAGTCGATCTTTGCATTTTGAATGTTTGACTTTTAAGTAAATGTCAAAAGTGAGATTAACGAGGATGCCATTATTGTTGTTATAGTATAAAATTTACATCTTATTTACTTCCTACGTTTATACAAAGAATACGAAAGACAAAAATTAATGATATCCGAATAGTTTCATATTTCTATAGCCATTTACGAATTTATTTTTTCCAGTTTTCGTAACTTTTGGCAATGTTCCATCTAGTGACTGATGACCATTTATCTTCCATATGTAACTACTTACAACACGGTTGCCAGATACATGTAATAAGAAAAGCATTTATCTTTCTCAATTCTTAATATTAACCATTTTGGGAGAAGAAAAAGAATACAGTTTGGTTTCCCTAAATACTGGAATCCTCCTAAGCGCATAAAAGTAGAATTAATAGGAAATCTTAAAACACTAAAGCTATATTTTCCTCATTTAGCCTTTTATTCAAAAAGAATTTTCTCCGAAGACTGTATGAGAGATTCCTCGTATGTAGCATATCTTTGATGGAAATGTTGAAATCTGAACTCAAAGATTTTAATAAAACGTAGATCTCGTATTCAACAACTGCTAATTTGTACATAATCTTCAAACTTAATATTAAATTTACAACTTATAATATGATTTTCAGATTTGTGAATTCAGTTCTGAAACAACAAATAACTCGAAATATGCAGAATATGTATAATTTTCATACCAAACGGAAATTGGTAATTCTAAATTTTTTTAAAAAATTAAATAATTATAATACTTTTATTAATTTTATGAAGATCTTTTTTGAATTAAACAAATGTTTGAAAGATAATCATATTAAAGAATGCATGTCATGTCATAATGTCAAAAACACGAAATTGTTAATTTTAATTTTCACTGTAAATTCTAATTATATTTTTAAAATTTTACTTTTTTTAAAACTATAAATAAAAAATAAAAAATAGTTAAAATGTAAAGTTAACTGGCAGTTTAAAAATGTATCCTTAAAAAAACTAAAAGCGAATTTTAAGAGTACTCTGTGCGGTGATTAATAGTATATTTTCTGCGCTAAGAGTGAATGATTTTGTTTTAAAATTAGATGAATATTTTTTAATTTTTTTTCTCTCTGTTTGATATAGGCGTCTTTTCATGCCGAACACAACCTGTACGGAGTTACCTTTCCCTTTATAATCTTTAATTAAAATCGCTGTCTTATACCAAATAAATATCTCATTTATCAGATATTAGTAATATATTTTCTTAACTTTATTACTTGTTTTACAATCTTAAAAAATTATTTTTAAACCTTCGAATTACACCGTTAAAATACATCCTGCTAAAAAGTTAACATTCTGAGACAAATCAGTTTTTAAAGATTATCCTTTCAGCTGCTAAGAATATCATAGCCCTTACGAATAACTGAATATCAAGAAATTTACGCAATGTAATATTTTTATGTTAAATTGGAACACATTTCTGCATATATATCAGTTACATTTTTAAAGAAATATTAAACGCATATCAGAAAACTTCGATTATCAATCGTAACAAAAAGCCTTAATATAATAATGATAAAAGAAACTAAATCATCTGAATTTCGTTGCTTCTATCAATTCCCCTTTGTTGTTTCTCTGAAAGCAGTACTTGAGATCCGTCACGATTTGTTTAAAATATTTATTTTATTCTGCATGATGTTATACGCAGGATTCTCCATGTTTATTCAATAATCAGAAAAAGATGCGAATGTGAAAAAACTTCCCTTTCTTAATTCTTCAGTATCTTTCTGTTTACCTATATATATAGGTAAAAATTAAATGCGGAAATAAAAAGTATAAATTGTGTAAAAGTATGAGATTAACATGTGATATCAATGTTTCTCTGTACGGGGATTTAAAACTTTGTTCGGATTTTAGAAGAAACTTAAAGTCTTAGTTAAATGCTCGATCGAAAATATGGCTCTAAGATTTAAACTTCGTCAAAAAGGCAACCTTAGATTAGTACAGATTTTGTAAGCTTTTTGCGACTTAGGGCTACAAACATAAGACCCTCTTCTTGAGTTATTTACCAGGGGCTGAGCGGTAACCTTGCTTAACGCTATAGATCTACTTGAGTTCAATTCAAGGCGAACGCTCTGGCTACATGGGAGTTTTCGTAGTTTTCCTGGGGAGTAAGGGTTTCGCTCAGAAAGTCCTCCACGAAAACATCCCTCTCCTTAAGCAGATATCCATCTCGTGCTTTACCATAAAATTACGCGGTAGAAATATTTAAGACATACTGGATACTTTGCTTTTGAACTGGGGGAGACTGTGTCTGATAAACTTCAAAATGTTTATTCATAATATATGGTAAATTTAGTTGCCCTTTTGTCTAATTTTTAATTTTACATTAGCATGTTTACCTCCGTTTAGATGATTCTGAAATATGCCATCATATAATATTGAAATACAATTTTGTGAATTTCTGTAATGCAACAGCTTTGAGCTCTGAGAGTTGTGAAAGAAAATTCAGAAAACAAAAGTTTCTTTCATATAGCTTAAATTTATTCATGTTATTATCACTAAAGATGTTACAGAAGAGACTAATTTTATTTGCTTGTAACATGTAGTCAGTTTCAGTTACTTTAGATTTTAATAATAAGGAATAATCATTAATAACAATATTCCTTAAAAGGTTTGGATCTATTGTTGTAAAATCTTTATTAACAGCTGATACACTCGGCCCTGTACTTTAAATGATGAAGTGGAAATAAATAATTTAAATAATAAAGAAAAATATGATCGAAAGGCATAAAAATAATTTGAAATCTGTTTAAAATTAAATAAAAATCAATATTAGTGTGATGTATATTTTCTTGATGTATTTTCCTGGTAGATGATTAGTAGAACAAAAAGTTAATTTTTGCTTTAAGGAAAAAAATAGGTTTGGAATAAAAAAAAATTAAGTATTATAAGCATATAGTTAGAAGAATTCCGAAGTTTCAAAAAGTAGTGACTTTAATTTTAACTAAGCAATGGATGTAGTCTCACCATTTGGAATTTTTAAGCAAGGCTTTTATGAAATTAAATGTCTAATATTATTATAACATGATATTACATGAAGTAATTATTTATATGGCTTAAGCTAACAAGAAGTTTTAATATTATTATACAAAACTTAGAAATATCGAGACAATTACATTTTAAGGATATGAATAACAAAATGTGATATATTTTCTTTATTAAAGCGATGCTTAGTATCTGGTCTTTTCACTTTTTCTTAGAGTTTTAAGAGTATATTTAAAAAATATAAAAAATATTTGCATATAACACTTTATCTTAGCGCACTGAAACCGGATTTTTTTAATTATGTGCTGCTTGATTTCAGTGATTTGTGAAATTATATCAAACATAATTTTTTTGTGATTTATGTTACTTAATTTTATGGTTATGCAACGACTTTTCATGTCAAAGGCAGTGTATCTCAACGATATATCATATGTATTGGACGCGAGATTTCCTTAATTATTACTAAATTTTATGTTTAATGAAAACTTAGCAGATTAGATAACGCATAGCTTATTGAATATGAAATTTCCTTACCTACTACTTAGTTTTATCTTTACGCAAAATATTCTCATGCGAAAGATAAGAAATTTTAGAGACTTATGATATAGCAGTGAATGTATTTTTCTTTTCTGTGTGTGTTATCTACTGCTTAGTTTTTTTATTAGTGAAATCCTGTCATGTAAACAATGCTAGATGTTCCAAATATGTTATATATGGTATTGAACATGAGATTTCTTTATGTATTGTAAGGTTTATCCTAAGATTTTAAGTTACCTTTAGTTTAAGTTACTTTCCTGTCCATCCTAATTTCAGCTTACAATTTCCTACCAGAGTCTGTTTTTAAAATCGCTTTTAATGCAACTGAGTAAGAGCAGTAATTTCGACGTTCCACTGACTTAGGGAGAGAGTCTCAGAGTTTCTGTTTAGCGCGCGTTTGCCTTTTGGCTACTACTCTCTAAGCTGTTACTGCGCTCGTCCGTATTACAGGCTCTCGATAGCATTGCTATCGTATTCGATATTTAGAGGCCAGCTACTTAGAATTTTGATAGCTTCGGCTATATCGTTTTAGTTAAACCTTAGTTAAGTCTTATTTCTTATTATTTTGAGTTCAAGCCCAAGTGGAGACTTTGTTGTACGCTCTGAGAAAGGGGCCAACTGTTAATTCTTATCTTGAGTAATAAAGGATAATTAATCCTTCTCTAGTTTACGTCTCTGTTCTTGAATTAAAGAGATTATTCGCTTAGCTGTTCATTAGGTTCTCCACATTTAGTTGTTAGATAAAAGCAGTACCCCGCAGCAATATTTAATTTTATGATTGTGTGAAATCTTTCTCATGTGAAAGATTCAGAGTTTGGGTATACGCGACACTGTAGTAAACTTAATGAGATTTTTTATAAACTACTTGCTATAAATTATTAATAATTTTATGATTATGTAAAATTTTACTCATGTGAAAGATTAAAAATATTTGAGATGCTTGATATTATGCTGAACACAGATCTTGTTCTTTCCTACATCATTTTATAATTATGTAAAACTTTTCAGTTCTATTCTTCATATTTAAAATATAAGTTATATTGTACTGAACGTAAGATTTTTGTTATTTAGTACTAAGTTTTATGATTATGATGTAAGGTATTTTAGCCCTCCTTTACCGACTGCATTCGTAGTGTAATTGAAATAAGGTTCGGCTGCCAGTCGGGAGTTACGAAGTTCGAATCCCGACCAGTGCTTTGTGCATTTTTTCCGTTTTCTGCTTCGATAAACTCTACGACCTTTCAATGTCTTATGTAAACAACAACTGATTTGGGGGATGTGTTACATCGTAGTGAATTTAAGAGTTCATTTTTGCGATCTAATGACACCATTATATAAACTCTTCTCGCGTAAAAAATAGGAATATTTTTAGATATATGATATCATGTCGAACATAATAAGATTTTTTTTATTTACCGGTCAGTTTATGATTACGTTTAAACCTCTCATGTAAGCGATGTTATGTCTCCGGTATACGTCATATTGTATTGAACATGAAATTTCTACGATTTCATTTTATGATTATGCAAGATTTGCTCACGTGAAAGATGCTTGATTTCACAAGACACGATACTGTATTGAGCACAGCAATATTTTACTATTTAATGCTGAAGTTATTTACTGAAATTTATGACATTTAAAATCCTGCTCATGTGAAAGACAACAAATTTTCGGGACACATGATACCGCGCTGATTATGAGATTTTGTTATTTATTGCTTAATATTATGATTCACAAGATGCTTTACGTATTGCATATAAAAGAAGTCAAATTTTCAAATAATTTAATTTTAAGCGCTAGTGATTTAAATTATAATTAAAAAAACGGGGAAGTTATACGATTGTCAAAAGTTTTCTCTCACGATAACTATTGCTTGTCCCTGAAAATATTAAACTAATCGGTAATTTGTATAAGTATTTTGCGCATTAAATGAATATTAGGCTTATATGGATGTACGAGTATTAGGCCCATTAATGGGTAATAAGAGCATTAAAGATGTTGAGTTTATGATTGTTGTATCAAAATAACAGCTTGTGATTATGAATGCAAAATTGAAAACTTTTCGTCTTTTCCATCGCAAAATCTCCAAGTGTTGGCTATGTAGTACTGTAAAGAATAACTAAAATATAATAAAAAGAAAAGATACTTATTATTTAAATATGATTTAAATGATAAGTAACTTTAATATAATCTGTTGTCTGTGGTGACATTTAACTAGCCCATATATAGTGTTAGTTAAATATCACCTTATAAGTATTAATATTCAAATTTTCTATTTGCATTCTAAAACCTGGAATATTAGTTAAAAGTTGGTTATCACCTATGAAATTCTCTAAACTCAAAATTAAAACCTAAAATGCCTGTACCACATTAAAGTATGCTTAACACATGGAATTTTGTATAATTTACTTATTTATTATTTGACGCATCAGATAATCTAAAATGGCAGCCAGATAATGAGGCTCAAATATAACCTTTTGATACTCTTCAAGACACATTATAAAATTCATGTAAGCTCTTCATGAAATTTTCGCAGAAGTATGAAAACAATATAACTTGATTAACCTTAAAGCTCACAAAATAATTTTATTTTTCTTATACTAAAACCAATAACAAGGAAGAATTATGCTCTCAAACCATATAATCTCTTAAGTACAGAAAAGCTCAACTTCTCCCCTTTATTTTTCTTCATAGTCTTCTTTATCCGCTTATAATATTCCCCTTCATTTAATGAAACAATATATTTAAATACTATAGAAACATTGGTAGCGATGATAGCGTTATGCGGGTATGGATGGAAGCAGGTAACTTTTGAGTGTGTCGTTTTTAGGTGGAGATTTGTAATTTATGATCAAAAATACAGATTATAGAGTCTTAAATATACGTTTGAGATGTATTAATCACAGAATATTATGATAATAAGTTATTGGCAGTACGTGAATGCCTGATCAATGGAATGGATTCTGTTTTTATATTCTATTAATTTCTACTTCTATTAATTAATTTCTATTAATTTCTATTTCTAATTTCTATTAATTCTATTTCTATTAAATGGATAATTACAAATTATTATCACATTTCTTTATGCAATTACTGTTGTGAAACAACAAGTTAGTAATTTCAGCTAGAAAATGAAGAATTATGGTTTAAAACCCAATAAAGACGTAGTTGATTTCTTATATCACGTTCTTTAAAAATGTTACCATATCTCTTTCGTAGCGACCCTCCTCTGATCGGTATAGTGATTAGCGTTTTTGAATGCCTTGGCTTTGGATTCGGGTTCAGTTCCTGGAGAACGCTAGGATGTCTGTATGCGTATGGCATCTTTGCGGCATGGGGGTAATTAAAATACATAGCTAGGTGAAAGTCTTCTCGAATGGATTGGTGGTAGGGAAAAAAGGGAAGCAGACCTTAAGGCTTCCCTGCAGACTGGACTGAGCTCAACAAATTCGTACTGCCAATGACAGAGGCAACCTTGCTTTCTTCGCCATGATAAATTTTCAGAATTTATTATGATGCTACTATCAGACAAATGAAATAATTGATAAAAATCTATTAATGCTCGAATTAGAGTATAATGGACTGTTATCCGTCACTACATGGATTGCTTGACTCAGTCTGCCCTGTCTCTTTTTAAGTGGAGAAGAATATAAGGAATTACCGCTTTTACCTGTGACAGATATTGAAATGTAAGTGGTTAGCACACGAAACTATCAACTGGCAGATCCATGATTTCAATTACTGTAAAACTACAGTTGACTTTTCATGATTTGTGTTTTAGATATGTTATAAATCTCTGCACAGCTACTTTTAACACGTTTTTGAATGAAGGAATTCAACTTAATACATCATTTAACATTACTTACATCAATTACGGTGTAGCTTAACTGACATGGCTAATTTAATAACACCGCGAACATTAAATCTATATCTTAAAATAAAATGACGAAATTATTTATTATAAAACCTTCCGTAACTCATAAGTAAAATGATGAATATTCCAATAAAGTTGCAGCATAAGCTCAGTTTATCAAAATTAAAGAACAACTGTATTAAACTTCTTAGGTAATCTGTACAAATGAGAGCCACTCTATCAATTATTCCTATTTTTCTTGGCTTAAACGTGTCACATCAAATCTTTCTAATTAACAGTTTTGTGATCAATCACTTTTTATGAAGAAATCTGTCATCTGAAGTTATTTCAGATTTTCATTTAATCTGACAGTCTTCTGCTTAAGATTTAATCCATAACTCCAATTTAGTTGCATAATTGTAGGAATTAATAAAACTTTACGCATTGATTTTAATTAATTTTAATACTCGATTTACTTTTAACTACGTTGCTTATTCATTCATTTTTTTCATTCATTCACTATCCCCCCCAACATTCTTTCCCGTTTTCAAGCGAGGGTTATTATCAGATGTATTCAAGAAGTTTGCATCCGAGAATAATGAATCATCTCTAGATAGGTGAAAGAATTACGAATGTGCTTCCGTATTATAAAATTGTTTTAAGTATATATATATATATATATATATATATATATTATATATATATATATACACTTAAAACAATATATACACATACACACAAGCACTCACACAAACACATATATATATGACACAAATAAATTTGAAGAATTCCCAATCTTTATTTTCGCGCACATAAAATTACCTTAGTAGACATTTATCCAATCATAATGAAATACAATAGTTTATATGTACATTGGTTTTGTAAAAGTTATGACGTAGGCATTTTAGCAAGGTAAAGCAGAAGTTAGGGAAAGGGAGATGACGTAATTACTTGCGAGTCGTATTTATACCGAGTATATTGCGGAAAGTAATCTAAGCTATGATTGGTTAATTTAGTTTTAGTTGCTTTTTCCAAGCAGCGTTATGGAACATGGAAAGATCTCGAATTTGGGAGAAAGATGAATTTAGGGGGACAGCATAAAATCTAGAATCGTTAATTTTGAGGTCGTCAATTATTCTTAAAGTAGCCATCGTATTTTGTTATATCTTACATATATATACATTCAAGATATACCAAGTTCATTTTAAAATGGGCTTTTTATAAAAAATAATGTATCTTATGATATAAGTAATAATAAGCCTTTTAGCGTCTTATATGCTTAGAAAGCATAAACTAACGAGCTCTAAAAAGATTGTAGAAGTATTATCTTCAAGGTTTATGACACAAACAAAGTCGGAAGCACGGTGTATAAGACGCTTTTTTTCAAACACAAAGATCTTCACAAAGGGCCCCACTTGGGTTTACATAAGCAAGTAATGCTGAGCTAAAATTAAATGTAGTTAGATTAACGTAAAGGCTGACAGGTTAAAGTAACGCGCAGGAAGGCTCTGGTTTGTAGAAAACCGGCATGACAAGTTTAATGGCTAGAAACACTGAACACTACAGAATTAAATCCCTGTTAGTCAAGGTAACAACGTGGCCTCAGGTAGCAAAACATGGGCTTGCGGCACCGCTTAAATTTCTTCCTCAATATGATTAGACGCTCGGTATCCCATTTAAAGTCTGACATTAAAAGCGTGGGTGGAGAAGGAAAGCGACAGAAAGGTTACTTGATCAAAAATTAACTATTAGTCAAAAATAAATAAATAAAACCTCACAGCCTTTTGTCCTGAAAAAATAAAAAAATTCTTCTTTCAAAATAGAAATTTTAAGCGATAATGTGATAAGAGGTTTTAAGCATTTTTAAGATAAATAACGTGTTATAGTGCAACTAGAATTGCCACATATCATTAACCCATTTGTGGCCAAGCAAATAAAACTGCTAAACATTACATTCCGAATCGGGTCCAAATTCTGACAAATATGCTAGATGCATATTTTCATAGTTCTTCTTATGTATTATACAATTACAAACAAGATTTCTTTCAAGAGTCCTGCATGAAGCAACCTTTTCCGCAGGCCCAAAACCCTCTTCCGTTTAGCTTTAGTCTAATAACCTAATCCAACCGACATATCTTTTACACATGCTTAGACAATGTGTTTGATTTTGTCCGGGAGCTAAAACGTAAAACTTACGCTTTAGTCAAAATGATCTTCATTTCCATAAAGCTCAGAAAGTTTCGGATAATTTGTAACAGTAATCGGCTTATCATTACTTCATGACAAGCCTCAGAAAACTGAAGCTTGACGACGTGATTTGTGACGTTAAATTTTCATAGTATTGTCTACAGATTTCGCATCTTCACAATAAAAAGCAAAATATACTATCCGAATCTAAAGGTTCAGTGATAAGCCATCACTTTCAGCATAAATGACCGTAGAATTGATTCAACATGAAACATTGAGAGTGTTGCTGTAAATAAGATTTTGGTAAAGAAACGTGGCATTACGTTTAGTAATTTTATGTTAGTAATTTTAATACACATTATCTGATTGCATGCATCAAATATTCTGAAAGAAATTACGTTTATGTTGCCCACACGTGTTAGTTCGTTTTCAGATACAGCTTCATAATGCTCCCAACTAAGATGTTTGCTTTACGAGGACCGTATAATAATTAGGCTTTATTTATACAGAACATTTTCCCATACGTTGTTGAAACTGTTCTTATAAACTTTTACCCTATTTTAAGAAGTTTCGTGACTGCGTAGTTAAAATTAATATTTAAAGAAATGAACACTTAAATATAAGGGTATATATATATATATGTAATAATAAAATTCCATAGTCGAAAATACACTTAAAACCCTAACTTAAATTTCGTCTTTCCTTTTTAATTCTAAATGCATGTTCTTTTCATTTTAATGGCGACGATCTCTTATTTGAAAGTACGCGGAATTAAATCCACAGCCCCGTAGTCAAGTTGATTTTCCCGCTTTTTCTACACGTACAGTTATTGAATGTTCTGGAAATATTTAAAGCGAACTGTATTGCCTGACGTCAAAGGACTCGCAAAAGAATATCGGGGCTCTTCTCCATAGTTATTAGATCATTATTATGTAGTAGATTGCAACACTATAGGCCTACAAGAGTTATTTACTCTTAAATTAATAAAACTTTGAGTAATACAGCAGTATTTATCAACGAACCAGAACGCGACCTCAGGTTACGTGATTTGATTTTGAATTACTCACCGTATCTCATGTTCATTTCAGTCACTCAATTCCTCGCTGCAAATAGCAGGCACCCAGCACCTGCTCAAAAATTTTTCGAATGTTTCTACATCTACAAAAGTATATAAATTTATAATTTCATGACTGCCTTTCTGTATGACTTTGCCACATAGACCATTCTTACGCCTAAGGGCGCGGTGCTAAGCACCTCTGATTTATCTAAACAAAAGTGAGCGGCCTCCGGCCTTACTTGATACATAGGTTAAAACTCATTAGTAGTTGACACCTTGAAGCGAAAGTAATATCTTGATTTTAATCTATCGGGGCTCTTTTCATTAATGTAACGATGGAGTAAACTTCAATACAAAAGTTATTAGTTGTTCGTTTTTATTTATTCTGATTTTTGTAACTGCTGTTTTTCGTGGAAATTAATAAATGGATCCTGTTTTTTCTTTGAACTTATCGTCTGATACTTTGAGCGATGACTACATTTGGTACATCGCATATATATATATTTATATGTATGTTTTATATATAATATATATAAAACATATATATATATATATATATATAT